>JAKELK010000127.1:0-196618 GCA_021525775.1 Lactarius deliciosus | reverse complement strand
ACTGTGCGCAAGTTTGCAGCAAACGGCGCTCAAAAATCGAAGAGTCGCGAACCGTCCATGAAGGGGTGAACTATACAGCTCTTGATGCTCTTTATTTTGAGTTCTGACTCGGACTACGTATAGGTGTCACGATAGCGTAGTCCATCAGAACCTTGTTAGACACTGACCGCTGCTCGCATAGCGGCCTCGGGTTCTTAATCGTACTATTCACACGCGCCCAGTTCCGTTCGGTGCAAACAACTGCGTACTGGAGGGCTCGGACTCGGAAGGTGTCTTACTTCAAGCATCTAGGATGCTGGCGTCATCCTCGGGCCTGGATTGAATCAAATAGTCTCAATAGAGTCTCAGCCCCAATGCGACGAATGTCTGAGTCATGATGCATGGTGTATGATGTCTCCTGGAAACTCTCCTGGGCCGTGGAAAGGCTGAGGACAATCTGTCCACCCACCATCGTGCTCGGGTGACTTGGAGTTGTCGAGCAACCGAAACTCACCCCGCCTCCCAGACAGGGACCACTTGTAGACCACTTGTTCTACATCGCATCGCACAATCATTGGTACTGATTACCCATTCCGAAGTGATGCAACTGAAACGTCCGTCGCACCTTGCTTTTTAGTGATGTCTGCATGAGTAGCCAGTGGGAAGTGAAACTGCGCACGCAAGCACAGATGGAATGATGCATCACGATTAGGACGGATGTTGCTGAGTTCCGAATCGGAACGAAGGTCGTGTCCTGCACGCCGTAGTACATTCAATGTCTGTTGTTCGTATTCTACATAGATCAACTACAATCGTAAGGGTCGAATAATACATTACTTGGTCTGTCCGGATGCCTCTAGTTGCTACTATGCGTCCATACGTTCAGTGGAAGCCGCACCGAAACGCACACACCAACACCCACTAAAAGGACAAGAATCACGTATGCGAAGTTCCCACCCAAAACGATATTCATCAATGAGAACACAAAACAACCAGTCCGCTGCGGCAGGACCAATCGTGCGTTGGATCGAAGCTACCATGTGCGCGAGACCATTCACCGCGCCCGCGATCGCTTGTTGGGGACGGCAGAAGAAATGAACACATATGAGGCGCCTGACGGGTATTTGCACCATGCAGCAGCCAGGAGAATGGGACCAATTTACCAAATCCCATCTCGGCGATACCCAATGACGAGACCTGTAACGTGATGAGCAGCAACTTTTATGATAGACCGTCGGAGGCACGACGGAGCGCCAAGTTCTCGAATGGGAATAAGGGGCAGATCAGCGCACGCAATGAGACGCTGGCAAGAAACAGCCCGCAGACCAAGGCGTGGGAAAAAGGCGTATTGGACGATGCCACTCACGGCCTGGAGTACACCGTGCATAGTGCGCGAAAGTTTGAGCCCTTGGCCCTCGATGTACCTACCGAATCGGCCAATAGACTGGAAAGAGTCAAACATCAATACCCAAAACTATCCTTGATCACTGGTGAGCGCGTCTAAAACTTTGGGGGCGCCCAGGTGTGATGCGGTGCAGGTGGATGCACAGGCCTCCGCGGGGCAAGATATGTCGTAGGTTTGTCCGAGGCGGTCGCGGACGCCCCCGCGTCGAATAGCTACCGCGCACGACTGCTGCGACGGGAATGGTGAGCTACATGGAGCCCCGCTGGGTTGGGCGGTCACAGGTAATCGGAAACACTGGCAGTCGCGCACGCTTCCGCGCGACGCGATACTTCACAGAAGTGGCCGCCTTTGTCGGAGACGCGTTGCGCTCGAGTTACTTAGGCCGCGCGCAAGTGTGGCGATGTCAGGAATAGGAACGGTGGGCTGCATGGAGCATTGCTGTCTGGGTGGTCGCAGGCGATCGCAAGCAGTCACACACGCTTCCGCGCGCGCGACACAAAACTTTGCAAAGGTGGCCACAGTGGTCGGCGACACGTCACGCTCGAGTCACTAAGACCGCCCGTGGGTGCGGCACACTGGGGAACGCGAAGGGGCGAGTCTGACGCTTCGGTGACGTCACCTGCTCACTTGTACGCCCCTTTGCATCTCAGTTCATCGTATCCAAGTTTTCTGCAGCTCTCCCCTCTGTCTGCGTCTGCCTTTCTCTTCACAAGTGTGTCCCTTTGCGTTTTCTTAGTCGTCTCGTATACTGACCTTGCTTCCCCCCTGACAGTGTCGTCCGTTGTTCGCCCTCTCAACCTCGATAAGGAGTTCGTCGCCGACTGCTCATACATCCCCAGGATGTGCGGGAACCCTCCCATCTCTCTCACTGGCACGCTCGTGTCCCCGACTACCGTCTCTTCCGGAAATCTCACGCTCTCGGGCGAGAAGATGTCCGCGACCCGCCTCACTGACAAGTACCCCTACGCCTATAGCGACTTCTATCCCAGCCGCACTCCTTGTGTCTTCAAGTCTGGCCCTGACTGGCCAGTCCGCAAAGGCCCTATGGGCCAGGCTGAGGGTGTCGAACGTGAGGCTCGTCCGGTCTACGGTCACGCAATTGGGCCCAATTGGCTCTCTATCGGCACGCGCATCTACGAATATCTCGACTCTATTAGCGTAGAGTGGACGTTCATTAACCCCCTCGCCTACGCCAACGCCGGGGAGGCAAAGCCATTCTGCTCTCTCATCCTTTCCATCGGTGTGAAGCCCTACTCCCTCCTCTACGAGGCCGCCGTTGCCGCTACCACCGTCGTCAAGGAGATCCTCGCCGAGGCTGGCTTCCCTGACATCGAGGTGGCCTTTGTCGAGTCGGTAGTCACTCGTTCTCCTCGCTACCGGCCCCAAGCTCCTCTCATTTGACCCCATCCTCAACAACGTCCCCAACCTGCGAAAGCCCTTCACCACCGCTCTCGGTCTTTCCATCGCACCCCTCGACTACCCCCACTTCGAGGGCACCGCCGCTCTGTACTTCCGCCTTAGCAAAGACGACAAGCGCACCGCCATTCTGACCTGCGCCCATGTCGCCCGGCCCCGTCCTGTCTACGGCAACACAGGCATGACGGGTGGGAACACAGGTCGGCAGCCTCGTGAAGAGTTCGTCGCACTCGGTAACATGGGCTACACCAACGCCGTCAAGGCCATGATGCGCACCATTGGCGACCTCCTCCGCTCCATCGAATCCTGGAACGATACACTTGTCAGGCTGGGGGAGCTCGTCGAGGGAGAGGACAAGGAGATCACCGAGAGGCGCCGGGAGTACGAGGGGTTGGTGGCGAGTGCGACGAAGAAGATCAAGGAGGTGAACACACTCCATGACGAGGTCACCAAGCGCCGTACCACCCCTGACCAGCGCGTTATTGGCTTCGTGCTTCACTCCGAGAGGATCGAGGACTCGGTCAAGCCCCATGGTTTCACCAATGACTGGGGCCTGATCGAGTTGTACGAGGAGAAGGTTGATTGGTCCACGTTTAAGGGAAACAAGGTTTACGTCGGTACGTCTTTTTCCATGTCTTTCTCTATCTCGTCTCCATCTCTCGTCTTGTCCTCAGTTTTAGCTGACTATTACTTTTCTTTCCTCTGCAGGTGGTAACCTCTCCCCCACTGACTTTTGGAACACAATGTTCTCTCAGCAAGTGAGCTGCCGGTACCCTTGGAATGGTCTCCAGGCCTACGGTGTGGTCCAGGACGACGAGTTCCGCAACCCCCAGCACCTCGATGTCCACGGTGAGAAGTGCCTGCTTGTCATAAAGAATGGGTTGACGACAGGGACCACCGTCGGTCGCACCAATGGTCTCGAGTCCTTCACCCGCACCTACGATGACCACGGAATCAAGCAGACCTCCATCGAGATCGCTGTCCTGCCCTACGACAAGACGCACGGCAAGTTTTCCGAAGCTGGCGACTCCGGGTCCGTCGTCCTCGCCAGGGATGGCCGCATCGTCGGAATCCTCACTGGTGGAGCAGGCCCTATAGACGAAACCAAGATCGCGTACCTCACCCCCTACTGGTGGATCGAACAGCAGATCAAGGCCAAGTTCCCCGACTCGTTCCTCTACGAAGTCGTCCAGTAGATATGTCGCGAGCTCGACGCGCAGTGGACTTGTCTCTCTCCCCTTCCCCCACCTATGCCACTGGCACTTCCCTTTTTTTCTCGCCTCGTCTCTTCTCATCACATTGTATAGTACATTCAATGTCTGTTTGTATTTTACATAGATCAACCACAATGGGTCGAATAATACATTACTTGGTCTGTCCGGATACCTCTGGTTGCTACTGTAGCTAAGGCCGCGCACGAGTGCGGCGACGTCGGCAAAGGGAATGGGAGCTACATGGAGCGCCGCTGGGTTGGGTGGTCACAGGTAATCGGAAACAGTTGCGAACGCTTCCGCGCGACGCAATACTTCACAGAAGTGACCGCCTTTATCGGAGACGCGTTGCGCTCGAGTTACTTAGGCCGCGCACAAGTGCGGCGAGGTCGGGAATAGGAACGGTGGGCTGCATGGAGCATTGTGCAAGGGCGCACCCTTGCGCACACACACAATCACACGCGGATCATGACAATCGCAAGACAATCGTCACTTATGACGCACGTACGCAATCACACGCGGATCACGACAATCACAGGACGATGACGACCACAGGCGAGAGCCATGCATTCCTAGGACCTCCCAGCCGTATATAAACCCCTGGTTCTCGCTGCTTGATCAATATCTCTTTTACTCCCACTTTTATCCCCCTTCATACGACGTATAACTTGACCAACTTCCATCTATTTTCCCCAAATAACCACGCTTGGTTTCTATTTCTGTTCTTGACCGATCTCAGTGTTGCCCGATTAAGATCAGGCTTCCATGGTGGTCGCAGGCGATCGCAAGCAGTCACGCACGCTTCCACGCGACACAAAACTTTGCAGAGGTGGCCACAGTGGTCGGCGACACGTTACGCTTGAGTCACTAAGACCGCGCGTGGGTGCGGCACACTGGGGAACGCGAAGGGGCGAGTCTGACGCTCACGACCGAAAACGGAAAGGGTGCGAAACAGGCGCTTCGGTGACGTCACTAGTTCATCGTATACCGACCTGCAACTCTTCACAAGTGTGTCCTTTGACGTTTTCTTGGTTGTCTCGTAGTATACTGACCTTGCATATCCCCCTGACAGTGTTGTCCATCGTTGTTAACTCTCAACCTCGATAAGGAGTTCGTCGCTGACTGCTTAGGCATCCCCAGGATATGCGGGAACATCTCTCTCACTAGCACGCTCGTGTCCCCGACTACCCTGTCTTCCGGAAATCTCGCGCTCTCGGGCAAAAAGATATCCACGACCCATCTCACTGACAAGTACCCCTATGTCTACAGCGACTTCTATCCCAGCCGCACTCCCTGTGTCTTCAAGTCTGGCCCTGACTGCCTCATCCGTAAAGGCCCTCTGGGCTAGGGCATCGAATGTGAGGCTCGCCCGGTCTACGGTCACTCCATTGGGTGCAATTGGCTCTCTATCGGCACGCGCATCTATGAATACCTTGACTCTACTAGCGTAGAGTGGACATTCATTAACCCCCTCACCTATGCCAACGCCGGGGAGGCCAAGCCATTCCACCGATGGAGAGCATGAGAGAGCAGAATGGCTTTCTCATGCTCTCCATCGGTGTGAAGCCCTATTCCCTCCTACGAGGCCGCCGTTGCCGCTACCACCGTCATTAAGGAGATCCTCGCCGAGGCTGGCTTCCCCGACATCGAGGTGGCCTTTGTCGAGTCGGTAGTTACTCGTTCTCTCGCTACGGGCCCCAAGTTCCTCTCGTTTGACCCCCTCTTCAACGACGTCCCTGACATGCGAAAGCCCTTCACCACCGCTCTCGGTCTCTTTATCGCGCCCCTCAAATACCCCCACTTCGAGGGCACAGCTGCTCTCTACTTCCGTCTTAGCAAAGACGACAAGCGCACCGCCGTTCTGACCTGCGCCCACATTGCCCGGCCCCCTCCTGTCTACGGCAATACAGGCATGACGCGTACGGACACAGGCCGGCAGCCTCGTGAAGAGTTCGTCGCACTTGGTAACATGGGCTACACCGACGCTGTCAAGGCCATGATGATGCACACCATTGGCGACCTCCTCTGCACCATCGAAGCCTGGAACGATACGCTTGTCAGGCTAGGGGAGCTCGTCGGGGGAGAGGACAAGAAGATCGCCGAGAGGCGCCGGGAGTACGAGAAGTTGGTGGCGAATGCGACGAAGAAGATCGAGGAGGTGAACACACTCCACGACGAAGTCACCAAGCACCGTACCACCCCTGACCAGCGTGTTATTGGCTTCGTGCTTCACTCCGAGAGGATCGAGGTCTCGGTCAAGCCCCATGGTTTCACTAAAGACTGGGGCTTGATCGAGTTACACGAGGAGAAGATCGATTGGTCCACTTTTCAGGGAAACAAGGTTTACGTACGTCGGTACATATCTTTCTCTATTTCATCTCCCGTGTTCAGTTTTAGCTGACTATTACTTTTCTTTCCTCTACAGGCGGTAACCTCTCCTTCGTTGACTTTGCGAACACAATGTTCTCTCAGCCCGTCGACCGAGCGAACTACCGGTACCCTCGGAATGGTCTCCTCCAGGCCTACGGCGGTGTCGTTCAGGACGACGGGTTCCGCAACCCCCATCACCTCGACGTCCACGGTGAGAAGTGTCTGCTCCTCGTAATGAATGGGTTGACGACGGGGACCACCGTCGGTCGCACCAACGGTCTCGAGTCCTTCACCCGCACCTACGATGACCATGGAATCAAGCAGACCTCCATCGAGATCGCCGTCCTGCCCTACGACAAGACGCACGGCAAGTTTTCCGAAGCCGGCGACTCTGGGTCCGTCGTCCTCGCCAGGGATGGTCGCATCGTCGGGATCCTCACCGGCGGCGCAGGCCCTATGGACGAGACCAAGACCGCATACCTCACCCCCTACTGGTGGATCGAGCAGCAGATCAAGGCCAAGTTTCCCGACTCGTTCCTCTACGAGGTCGTCCAGTAGACATGTCGCGAGCTCGACGCGCAGCTGACCTTTCCCTCTTCCCTTCCCCCACCACTATGCCACCGGCACTTCTTTTCTTTTCTTTTATCGCCTCGTCTCTTCTCATCACACTGTATAGTACATTCAATGTCTATTTGTATTTACATAGATCAACTACAATCGTAAGGGTCGAATAATACATGACTTGGTCTGTCCAGATGCCTCTAGCTGCTACTATTATGCGTCCATACGTTTCGTGGAAGCTGCGCCGAAACGCACATGCCAACACCAACTAAAAGGACAAGGACCACGTATGCAAAGTTCCCACCCAAAACGTTATTCATCAAGGAGAACGCAAACAGCCAGTCCGCTGCCGCAGGACCAACCATGCGTTGGATCGAAGCCACCATGTGCGCGAGACCATTCGCCGCGCCCAGCGATCGCTTGTTGGGGACGGCAGAAGAAATGAACAAATATGAGGCGCCTGACGGGTATATGTGCCACCGTCAATGCCAGTCAGGAGAGCGGGACCGATCGACTAACCAAATCCCATCTCGGCGATACCCAATGACGAGAGCTGTACCGTGATGAGCAGCCTCTCCACAACTTGTAGGCCGCCGGCGGCATGACGGAGCGCCAGGTTCTCGAATGGGAACAGGGCGTAGATCAGCGCGCACACCGAGACGCTGGCAAGAAAGACAGCCCGCGGACCAAAGCGTGACACAAGGCGTGGGAAAAAGGCGTATTGGACGACGCCGTTCACGCATCCGTAGCCAGACATCCACAGACCGATGGATGCGGGGTTCATGCCCAGCCCGCCTAATTCGATCGACGTCGACCAGACCAGCGGAATGAGTGCGATTGCTGATGTGGAAAGAAGCGCGAGCATTGCATAACTGGAGACTGAGATCAAGATGGGTCTTGTGAGAATGGAACGTAGCGGAGGCGGCTTCTCTAAGCCTTTCGGTGGTAATAAGGCGTGCGAAATGCCGGCTGGTTCCTCCCCAAGTGCATCTGAACTGGTCTCTGGCCCAGCGAGCGGACCACAATTCACTGTCTGATATGAATCTATCGTGTATCATTGAATAGATGACGGTGGACGGACCTCTTTCAGGTATATCACACCAGCAGTAAATGAGGCGCAACCACACGCAGCAACCGCGAAGCATGGAAGGAAGTAAGGGTATTCAGCCCAGAAAGAGTGGGAAAAGACCCCTGGCCAGCGATCTTGCGGGCGTGATAGCATGCCCCCAATGAAAGGACTAGGCTCATATGTCAACGGAGGAGCGATGTGGTGAATCGCAGATGCGTATGACTGACCCAATGGCATAACCAAGAGACCAAGCCATTGGTAACATCGAAAACCCCCGTGCAACATTAGTCTCGTCTGTGAGCTCCGCCACCATACTTTTCACGGTACCGACGTATCCTTTGAATGCGCCCTGCAAAACCCGGCTGTGGCCGCAGCATCAGCGGACGACACTCTCAATTACGGCATTTACTCGTGAAGCACCTTACCTAAAGACAAGCGCCCAGAACGAACGAGAGAGGCCAAACACGATGACGGCAACGGTTTCACCGACAAGGCACAACAGAAGCACGGGTTTGCGGCCGATATGGTCGGACAGGCGGTTCCAATGGAGTACAGTAGCCGCCTCCGCGGCAAAGTGCGCGGACACCTGTGGTACAGTCGGTCCAGTGCGTGTCCCTCCCGGTGAGACGTACTATGATCCCTGTGTAGTATCCGACCTTCCTTTCATCACCACCGACGACCGGGAGCTCCTTCACGAGCTGGGGCAGACGTCAAGCCTGATGGGTCTCATACTGCCCAACTAGCTTACAGTACCTGGTTGAGGTAGGGGCTTACGGAGTGAGCCACGATGGACCCAACGAGCCAAATGGAGAAGAGAATTGCAATTTGCACTCTAGGCAGCGGGGTCGGATTTCGAGTAGCATCGTCTTTGGGGAGGAATGGGGTCTCCTCGCCGATAGGATCGTCTTCAAATCTTGGAGGTGACCGCGACATCGATGAGGGGGGGAGACGCGAGCAAGCGCTCAGCGCTCAGCGGTCGCTCTGTTATATACGACGAATCTGGGTCGAGCCATTGCACAGGGAGGGAAGTGTATGACAAATAACATCGTGAATCACAGCGATTGGGTTCCTGTTCAAGTCGCCGTCATCAGCAGAGATTCGGATGTTCTTGGGGGAATCACAATTTCTCGTTTTGGACGTCATTGCCCCAGCGCCAGGCACCAACCCGCAGGCCTACGTTTTGGGTGTAGACGTTTGGTCGCAGGAAATGTCGACCGTCTGATGACGTCTGGATCAGTGGGCGGAATAGTATCTTGGTCGAGCACACACGAACACGGGTGCAGCGCTACGACACGAGAAGATGTTTGAAACGACCAACCCGGGCCGGCTGGACTCCGGCTGGATGCTTCGAACCGGGCCGGGGCCTTGAAGATATCAATCTTGGTCTTTGGATGCAGGCACCTGGTCACAGGTAACTTAAATGTCAGCTGTCTGACACATCTGTCGGTATTGCACATTGTACATAGATCACCTACAATCGTAAGGTCGAATAATACAGTACTCTGTATGCCCGGCTGCCTCTAGATGTTGCTATGTGTCCATACGTTCCGTGGAAGCTGCGCCGAAACGCACAAACCAACACCGACTAAACCAACGAGGATCACGTATGCGAAGTTCCCACCCAAAATGTCATTAATCAGGGAGAACGCAAAAAGCCAGTCAGCTACCGCTGGTCCAACCATGCGTTGGACCGATGCCAACATATGTGCGAGACCACTCGTCGCGCCCAGCGATCGCTTGTTGGGGATGGCAGAAAAAATGAATAAATATGAGGCGCCTGATGGATATGTGCTTCGTCAGTGCCGACATTCAGTCAGGAGAATTGGATCAACTTACTATATCCCATATCGGCGATACCCAGTGACGACAGTTGTAACATGATGAGCAGCTTCTCCGCCACTTTTAGATCGCTGGAGGCCTGGCGAGACTCCAAGTTCTCGAATGGGAATAAGGCGTAGATCATCGCGCACATCGAGACGCTGGTAAGAATGACACTCCGCGGACCAAAGCGTGACACAATGCGTGGGAAGAGGGCGTATTGGGCGATGCCGTTCACACATCCGTAGCCAGACATCCATAACCCGATGGATGCTGGGCTCAGGCCCAGCCCACCTAACTCGATCGACGTCGACCAGACCAGAGGGACTAGTGCACCTGCCGCCGTGATAAGGAGCACGAACATTGCATAGCTGGAGATCGAGATCAAGACAGGTCTTGTGAGAATCGAGCGTAGCGGAGGTGGCTTCTCTAAGCCTTTCGGTGGCAATGGGTGCGAAATGCTGGCTGGTTCTTCCCTGGTGGCATCTGAACTGGACTCTGAAGGATGGGGTCCAGTGAGTGGACCACAATTCATTGTCTAATACGAATATGTATATCGTGTTTCATGGTAGAGAACAGTAGACAAACCTCTTTCAGGTATATCACATTGGCGGCGAACGAAGCGCAACCACAGGCAGCAACCGCGAAGCACGGAAAGAAGTACGGGTATTCGGCCCAGAAAGAGTGGGAAAAGACGTCTGGCCAGCGCTCTTGCGGTCGTGACAACATGCCCCCAATGAGTGGACTAGGTGCTTAGATTTCAGCGAAGGGACAAGGTGACAGATCGCAGATGGTGTGACTGACCCAATGGCATAACCAAGAGACCAAGTCATTGGTAACATCGAAAACCCCCGTGGAGCATTGGTTTCGTCCGTGAGCTCCGCCATCATGCTTTTCATGGTACCGACGTGTCCTTTGAATGCACCGTCCAAAGCCCGGCTGTAACCCTCGCGTCAGCGAATGATACTCTCGATGATGACATTTACTTGGAAGCGCCTCACCTTAAGACAAGTGCCCAGAAGGAACGAGAGAGGCCAAACACAATGACGGCAACGGTTGAACCGAAAAGAGACAGCAAAAGCACGGGTTTGCGGCCGATATGGTCGGACAGGCGGTTCCAATAGAATGCGGTGGTTGCTTCTGCGGCAAAGTGCGCGGACATCTGCGATACAGTCGGTCCAGTGCGTGTCCCTCCCAGTGAGACGTACTATGATCCCCGTGTAGTATCCAACCTTCCTTTCATCACCACCAATGATCGGAAGCTCTTTCACGAGCTGGGGCATACGTCAAGCCTGATGTGACCCATACAACTCCGCTAACTACAGTACCTGGTTAATGTAGGGGCTTATGGAGTGAGCCGTGATGGACCCAACGAGCGGAATGGAGAGGAGAACCGCAAATTGGACTCTAGGCAGTGGGGTTGGATTTCGTGAAGCATAGTTTTTCAGGAGGAATGGGGTCTCCTCGTCGATCTGATCGTCTTCGAATCTCGGAGATGGCTGTGACATCGATGAGGGGGGAGACGCAACTAAGCGCTCTATGGTCGCTCGGTTTATATAACTAGAAAGTCGTCACGGCCCTTCTTGAGTCAAGCCATTGCACTGGGAGAGAAGTGAACGAGGGCATCGCCACGTGAAAGATGGCGATTGGGTTCCTGTTCAATTCGCCGAGTCATCAACGCCGCATCAGCAGAGAATCAGAAGTTCTTGCCAGTGGGGAAGTCCGAATTTCTCGTTCTGGACGTCTTTGTTCCAGCGCTACACCAACCCATCACAGGCCTCAGCTTCAGTTTGGACGTCTGGTCCCACGAACTGTCGGCTGTCTGATGACGTCTGCATCAGAGGCGGAACCATCTTGGTCGAGGGTGGATTTTTGAAACGGCCAACTGCATCCCGGGCCGACCGGGAATGTTCGAGCCGGGCCTGGTAATGCCTTGTCCTTGGTCTTGTCCCCCCAAGTGCTCCCCTACAGTACTAAAGACGCGTGGCCAAAAAGCTTGTATTGCGGAAGACGGACTCAAGTTATGACCCAGTGAACGTGAAGTAGAGCTTTCTCGAGCACCCAGACATGCTGCATACGAAAGCCTCCGTAGAATCCAGGGACAGCACGATCGCTCATAAGATGGCCATTTGTGTCGAACTACACGTATACGCACCCTCGGCCCGTTGGCGCAGGCGTCCTGGGCGCTGAGCCGAGGGATACTGTAGCACAATAGCATACGCCAAATCGTGTACTACTGTCTGGTTACCTCTAATTACTGCTATATGCCCACGTGTTCCGTGGAAGCTGCGCCGAAACGCACAGACCAACACCAACTAAAACGACGAGAATCACGTATGCAAAGTTCCCACCCAAAACGTTATTCGTCAGGGAGAACGCAAACAGCCAGTCTGCTGCCGCTGGTCCAACCATGCGTTGGACCGAACCCACCATCTGCGCGAGGCCATACACCGCACCCAGCGATCGCTTGTTGGTGATGGCAGACGATATGTACATATATATAGCGCCTAATGTATTCGTGCTCCGTCAGTGCCAGCGCGCAGCCCAGAGAGTGGGTTCGACCTACTATATCCCATATCGGCGATTCCTGCCGACAATAACTGTAACATGATGAGCAGCCTCTCCGTTACTTCTGAACCACTGGAGCCATGACGGAGCGCCAGGTTCTCGAATGGGAATAAGGCGTAGGTCAACGCACACATAGAGACACTGGTAAGAAAGGCACGTCGCAGACCAAGGCGAGACACAAATCGTGGGAACAAAACGTATTGGACGATGCCATTTATCCATCCGTAGCCAGACATCCACAATCCGATGGATGCTGGGCTCAGGCCCAGCCCACCAAACTCGACCGATGTCGACCAGACTAGGGGGATAAGTGCGTCTGACGCAGTGCCAAGGAGCGAGAGCATTGCATAACTGGAGATAGAGATTAAGACAGGTCTTGTGAGGATGGATCGTAGCGGAGGCGGTTTCTCTAAGCCATTCGGTGGTAATACAGGCGAAATACTGGCTGGTTCTTCCCCGGCGGCATCTGAACTGGTCTCTGAAGGACGGGGCTCAGTGAGCGGACCACATTTTACTGTCTGACATCAATATATCGTGTTTCACGGAATAAGGGACAGAAAGCAAACCTCTTTCAGGTATATGACATTGACGGTGAGCGAAGCACAAGCACAGGTAGCGGCCACGAAGCACGGAAGGAAGTATGGGTATTCGGCCCAGAAGGGGTGTGAAAAGATGCCGGGCCAGCGATCTTGCGGCCGGGATAGCATGCCCCCAACTAAAGGACTAAGTGTCCGGTACTTGAGCGGGGCAGTGGGATAGTGGGTGGTATTACAGACCCGATAGCATAACCAAGAGACTGAGACATTGGTAACATCGAAAACCCCCGTGCAACATTAGTATCGTCCGTGAGTTCCGCCATCATACTTTTCACGACACCAACGTGTCCCTTCAGCGCGCCATGCAAGGAGCGACTACAACCATCGCGTCAGCGAACGGTACTCTCAGAAACGTCATTCACGTGGGAGGTACCTAAAGACGATAGCCCAGAAGGAACGGGAAAGGCCAAACATAATGACGGAAACGATTACACCGATAAGACACAATAAAAGCACGGGTTTGCGACCGATATGGTCGGACAAACTGCTCCAATAAAACACAGTGACCGCCTCGGCAGCATAATGTGCAGACACCTGTTATCAGTCAGTCAGGTGCCCCGTCCCTCCCATTGGGAGAGTAAGTGAGACGTACTATGATGCCCGTGTAGTATCCAACCTTCCGTCCATCGCCGCCGACAATTGGGAGCTCTCTCACGAGCTAGAGTAGACGTCAAGCCCGACGGATATAGTTCAGCCAGCTTACAGTACCTGGTTGAGGTAAGGGCTTATGGAACTGGATATGATGGACTCGACGAGCCAGATGGAGAGGATAACCGCAATTTGGAGTCTAGGCAGTGGGGTTGGCTTTCGTGTGGCATCGTCTTTGGGGAGCAATGGGGTCTCCAAGTCCTCGTTTAGGTGATCGTCTTCAGATCTTGGAGGTGAAAGTGACATCGATGAGGGGGGCGACGCAACCAAGCGGTCAGCCGTTGCTTGGTTTATATTACTGGACACTGGCAGCAGTTACGGCCTTTCTTGACAAATCTGGTTTGAGCCATTTCACCGGGAACCTGAGTGACAAATGGCATGGCATCGCCACGTGGATCACAGCGATAGGGTTCTTTTGCATCAGAGACTTGTAGGTTTTCGAGAAGTCCCAATTTCTCAATTTGGACGTCATTGTGTGCACCAACCCGCAGGCCTTCGCTTTAGATGCAGGCACCTAGTCGTAGGTAACTTGAATGTCGGCTGTCTGATGGCGTCTGGAGCAGAGGTGGAACGGTAGTATCTCAGTCGGACACACGAACATGAGTGCAGCGCTACGACATGAGAAGATGTTTGAATCGGTGCCAGTGCGGGCTTGGAATGATCTTTATTCGGGCCGGGGCCTTGATTCGTTGCGGAAGATTGCTTAATGCCTTGTTAAAGCGTGAAATCTTAGATCTTCTAAAGCATGCGAACACGCTGCATACGAGTGCTTGTGTGGGATATCCAGGGACGACACGATCGCTTAAGAGTTGGTCATTTTTGTTCTGGTGTACATTGACGACCAGTCAAGCGACCAGTTACTTAAATGGTTGAACGACATGACGCATATGTACCCTCAATCCGAGAGATAGCGCGTTCAGATCACAATAGTGTATACACAAATCTGTGTCCGGTTGCCTCTAGTTGCTGCTATGTGTCCACGTGTTCCGTGGAAGCTGCACCGAAACGCACAGACCAACTGTTACGCTCAGTAAGGCGTATTCGGGTTTCGGGTCGTTCGGAGTTCGAAGTTCAAAGGGCGATTGCCGACAACAGACGGCGGAGCGAGGATTCACAAGAAGAGAAGGGAATCGTTCAGGGTTCGGGGTTTCGATGAAGCCAAGAGTCGTATTCGAGTCAGCTACTGTAGTTGAGTACAATAGGTCGAGCTTAAAGCTCTGGTAGTTACAGGGCAGTCCTTAAGTACTACGAGGGTCGAGTCAATGGAAGTCACGAGAAACGAACGGAATATGGGAGAAAGTAACCGAAGGATACAGAACATGAGTCGACACGTTGGGTTACTACGAGAAGGTTCGAGAGAGTAAGAGAAATGCGTAACATCACCCCCTCCTTAGAGTCCGGCGCAACGGTCCCTTCGACGAGTGATACGATCATTGCGGCGCATGCGGCGTCTGAATTCCGCGTCGATGCCATCTTCGTCCGATACGGGTCGTAGGCGACATGGATGATTGTAGCGATGATGTTCACGCGGGACAAGGCATTCGAGGTGACAGTTTTGATGGGGGCGATAACACTGTTCGCCTCTATGTCCGAATTTCTGACAGTACGGACACTGGGTGAAGGTAAGGCAGTGGGCGGCGTCGTGATTGGCTTCTTGACACCATCTGCAGACGTTTGTATAGGTGGGGACGGAATCAGGTAGTTCTTGCGCATATTGCATTTCAACTCGGAGGTTGCCGTTGCTGACCCAGAGGGTTGGGTCGTCTTCCCGCTGAATGATGGTTTGCACACGTCGGTAAACATTGTTCTGAGAGAGGCGCCAAACCGAATTTTTGATCCGTGCCATGGTTTCAGCGATGGCGTGTCGTAGACGGAGCGCTTGATCGTGTTGTTCCTCTAAGTCAGCGACAAAGGTTCTGTAGTGTTGAACCTCGGCTGTCAACGGCCAGTCGTCGATCGTGCGTAGTGCGCGGTCTACATGGGGTCTGCCTGTGGTGTCGCTGTCGAAGACGCGGATCTGTGGTGGTGTCAGGAGTGGGCGTCCCTTATCCATGTCGTGCGCTCTGAGGAAGGCTTCGTAGACTCGCTCTCCTTCTCCCATGGTGCCTTCGATCTGCGGATACCGTTGATTTCTTTTGTACTGGATATAACGGGCTCTCGTCAGATTTCCGGCTTGGCGGATCATAAACGGGTATGCGCGTTTCGTCTTTGGGTGATTGAAGCGCCATTCCCCTCCAGGATGGTCGTTCGGGATGGCGGTGCGTTGATTGGTGGTGACTACTAGGGTGTCGTTGGCGAATGGCAGTATCTCGTCTTCTACTGCGGTGTCTTCGAGTTCTTCAAAGGGAGGCGGTGGTGATTCGGATGGTACGAAGACGGGGGGAAAGAGGACTTCTCGGAGCGTAGGTGGTGGTCCTGCTTCGTGATTTCCTTCGCGGATTCGTAACCAGAGGTCGGCATAGATAGCTGTTTCAGTGGCGGCGGTATAGAAGAGTTGGTAGAAGTGAGAGGTCATGTTGGGGAAGGAGTGGGTGTTGAATGTTGTCTTTCCGTTCATGTTGTCGTCCTTTTATCCTTCGTCAATCGCGAGGTATAGAACTGTTTTACCAAGTCGTCTGCGTGCATGTCTTTGCTGTCGACCCACTCGTTTTCCGAGGTGGGGAAGCCTTTCCACTTGATTAGGTACTGCATATTACGCCCTCGTCCCTTTCTTCTCACGTCAAGGATCGCTTCGATCTCTTGTTCTTCTTGCCCGTCCACGAGGTCAGGTGGTGGCGGTAAGAAGGCTGGCCCGTGTTGATCCGTCTCCTTAAATGGGCTTAGGAGGTCGATGTGGAAGACATCGTGTATCCTCATGTACTCGGGAAGCTGTAGTTGATAGGCGACCGGTGACACTTTCTTGATGATCGTGAAAGGGCCGTACCGCTTCGGGGCAAGTTTCCGTGATTGTACGCGAAGGTTGAGGTTTCTCCCTTCCAGCCAGACCTTATCGCCTTCATCGTATTGGACCCGTGGTTCACGAGTCTTGTATCGCCTGAGGAGTGCGTTTGCGGCGTGTAGTCTTGCCTGCTGTAGCTGTATCAGCCGTTCAGTCGCCGTTGGTGATCGGTCAATTCCGCTAGGTTCGACATGTATTCGCGGTTTCATCCCGAAGAGGAGTTCATGGGGGGATCGTTTGGTGATGTCATGTGGCCATGAGTTGTGTGCGTATTCTGCCAAAGGGAGGTATTGGGCCCAGTTATCCTGTCCTTGCTGGCTAACCCAGTGTCGTAGGTATTGCTCCACCCAGGCGTTCATGCGTTCCGTCTGGCCGTCCGTCTGTGGATGGAAGGCTGTGCTGAGGTTTTGTCGGATGCCCGTCTGCGTGCAGATTTCCGTAGCGAATGCGCTTGTGAATCTGGGGTCCCTATCGGAGATGATACGTTTGGGGATTCCAAACCAGGGGAGGAGGTGTCGTACGTAGAGGGTTGCTACTCCTTCACCCGTGATTGTTTTTGTGCATGGGATGAACTTGGTTGCCTTGCTGCATCCCTGATCGACTATTGTGAGGATGGCATCAAATTTCCCACTTGGTGGTAGGTCCGTGATTAAGTCCAGGCTAACGTATTGGAAGGGGCCTTCTTCTACCGGCGTGTCGAGGTGCTGCAGTGGTGCTCGTGCCTTTCGCTGGCTTTTGTTGGTTTGGCACTGTGGGCAGCCTTTGACGTATTGTTCGGTAAATTGCCTGAGGTTATCCCCTTCGTATCGTTCGCTGACGAGTGCCCAAGTATTTGCAATCCCTGGGTGTCCTGCGATTGGTGTGTCGTGTAGTTCGGCGATTGCTTTCCGCCGCGTGTCTGGGTCGTTCGTCAGCTGGATCTTATTTATGAAAAGATGGTCGGGTAAAATCGTAATGTTGTCGTTGACGTCGATCACCCCCTCTTTAAGGTCTGGTCGACGGGACAGGAGGTCTGCGACAGTGTTCAAGTTGCCCGGGACGTGGTGGAGTGTGTAGTCGAACTCAGCCAGTGTCTCCATCCAGCGGGCCTGCCTCCCCGAGATCTTGTGAGGTGCGCGGAAGTAGGCGAGGTTGTTGTGATCGGTGAGGACAGTAATCGGGTGACGTGCGCCAAGCAGGTGTTGATAAGTGACCCGCGCGCACTTAGCGGCTCGTATGGACACGCAGATAATGGACTGCTTTAGATTAGATATACAGGACATGTAGATTAGATCATTATGATCATTACAATCTCGGACTTATTGTATTCTCTTATCTATGACATCACATGTACATGACATCATGGACTTCTCTAGACCGTCCTTGTACTATTGTCTTTGTACTTCCCTTTGTTTCCTTATCTTTATTGTGATGTCACTATGATATCATAGTCTGGACTCTTATTGTTCTATGCGCCTTGTTCTCCAGAACAACACATTCCTTTTGTCTTCTTGTAGAACAATACGCCTTGTATTTACTGTGACCTGTGTTACCACCGTCACCTCCTGTAGCAGTATAAGTAGAGTACCATGTACGCTCTGGCACCACACCAGTTCTCATCTGTTGTGTGCCAGGTATGTCTCCCTCTGTTGTATAAACACCAGTTCTCATCTGTTGTGTGCCAGACTCAACCTCTGCTTCACTTGCAAGACTTACTCTGTTGCTGCTTCCAGTCACCCTCTATATCTCACCACAGTCTCCTTTGTCACTGTGAGTATAGTCCCCTATGTGCACTGTTCATCAGGTTATGGGCCCTGCTGCCCAAGCCACTCCACTTGGCTGGTCACTGTGTTCCTAGGATCACACACCAGGTCAAGGTCTGTCTGGGGCCTCACCAGCCTTGCCCAAGGCAGTGGACACTGAGGCGTCAGTTGTCACTGCTAAGGAACCTCCTGTACATGTACTGCCCAGTAGTCCTACTTTCATCCCTACTGTTTTCCTAGCCCCTGCGCTATGCGCAAGGAGATTGGATCTGGTAGCCCCTTAATCCATATCCAGGTGTGCATGGCCCACTGGGCTGTGTATTGTGGAGCTTAGCGCCAGCTGTCTCTGGTGCTCCACACTGGGCGCAGGATCTCCTCACCATGGGAGTGTAAAACCTGGTTCAGACTCTGGGGGGTGTTCACCTTATGGTGTTCTGCAACCAGACTCCTGCCTTGTAGCGGCAATGGGAAAGGATTCAGTAAAGCCACTTGTGGCGATGAGGCAACCAACAGGCCGAGAAGGCTGAGGTAGACAGCCTTGGGCTCTGAAAGATACCATTCCATATCCCCCTGACGCAAACTAGTGAGCCGTGTCTTAGACACACCCTGGCTGGCAGCTGGCTCCTAGTATGGCAAAGGGATCTTCCAACCTGGGCCTAGCCCTTGTATCACTGGCATACCTCAGGAGGCAGGACGCGTTAGCGTTCTGGCCTTACAGATTCACAGACTGGAGTGTCTACCCCATATCTTGCAACTGTTATGAAGCACTATCGCTGACTGCTCCTCGGCGATAGATAAATCATCCCCATGTCGTCTACACACTCTTCTCGTGCTGCCTCGCCCACTGGCGCCACCGGTGCGGCTGCAGGCACAGCAGGGGGCTCACTCCCCCCTTTCCCCACTGGGTCCTCACCCTCCACACGTCTGGGTGCCGCGTATGGCAACTCATTTGGTATGCCTTCTGGCATCCACCTCAGCCGATTTGACGGGTCCAACTGGAACGAGTGGTCTGGGACCCTGGAAGCCATCCTCACGCTGCATGAAGCTGAGGATGTGTTCACTCTCCAAGTCCCTCCCTCAGGAGTCACTGCCGATGAGTGGGACTCTGTCCAGCGTCGGGCAAAGGCATACCTCCGCCTCTACCTTAAACCCGACGTCTACTCCCTTGTTGCCGACCCACTCGTCTACCCCACTTTCAAGTCAAAGTGGGACAAGCTGAAGGACGTTTATGCTGGTGCTAGCGGCAGCACCACCATATTTAATTTGTGGATCCAATTAACCCAAGCCCGCCTAGACGACTCCGCACCTATGGCCTCTCAGTTGGCCAAGCTCAATGAGCTGCGAGTCGGCCTTTCCAACGCGCAGATGGGTGTCACAGACACCCAATTCTGTCTCATTCTCCTCCACGCCCTGCCAGCCTCCTATGAGGTTCTGGCATCCACCATCCTCGCCAGTGGCGCCCCCTCCAAACTGAAGCACGCTGAAATAATTGCGCGCATTGTTTCTGAGGAGGCGCGTCGTACTGGCCCCTCTAGCTCCTCCCTCAACAAGGCTGCCCCCATTAGGCCCACCAGCAGTGGCCCACGTAAGAAAAGAGACCATTCTCAACTTACCTGCCACTACTGCAACAAAAAGGGGCATATCAAGCCTGACTGCAGGCAGAGGAAGAAGGATGAAGCTGCGGGGAAACTGAAGGACACTGGCAACAAGGCTGCCAACTCTCATGTATTAGTACCTACCACCGCCTCCATTAAGGAGGTCGATGATGAGCCCGCCATTAACTGGGCGGACAATGCAGTTGGAGTTGCCTTGTATGCTGCCTCGCGTGTGCGTTGGATGATGGACAGTGGTGCCACACACCACATCACACCACATCGGTCCGACTTCAAGGACTACACCCCATGCAAAGGTGCTGTGCGCCTTGGGGACAAGTCCACAATCGACCAAATTGGTGTAGGCTCCGTCATCTTCACTACGAGCCAGGGGCTTCCAATCACCCTCAGTAATGTGCTACACCTTCCACAGGTGAAGACACGCTTCTTGTCGACGCGTGCCCTAGCACAAAAGGGTGCGGAAGTGGCCTTTGACAGTGGCTCCTTTAAAATATCTGTCAAAAAACAATGTGTAGCTGTTGGCTACTTGGAGGACAACCTCTACTGGTTGGACGCTTCAAGCATTGGCCTCAATGCTCACGTTAGAAGTGCTGCCACCACTCTTGATATCTGGCATCAGCGCATGGGACACATCTCCTCTGCTGCTCTCAAATCATACGGTCCCTCTGCCACTACCGGCATGGACATTGACAGCTCTACCACGCATACTGCCGTGTGTCGTGGGTGCGAGTTGGGAAAATCCACTCGTCAACCTTTCTCTGCGTCCTCCACCAAAAGGACAACACGCATCTTTGAGATTGTACACAGTGACCTCGCCGGTCCAATGCAAACTCAGTCCCTACAAGGCTCCGCATACACCGCCACCTTCATAGACGACCACTCCAAGCATGCAGTGGTGTACTTCATTAAGTCGAAGGATCAGTTTGTAAAGGCGCTGCAGATGTATTTGGCCTGGGGTGAAACCCAGACGTCCCATAAACTGCGCGCACTCCACTCTGACCGCGGAGGCGAGTACATGGCGAGCCAAGTACAGGACATTCTCAAGCAGAGAGGGATAGAGCATCACCTTACGATGCCAGGTTCACCACAGTCGAATGGGAAAGCCGAGCGGTTTAACCGCACCATTACGGATAAGGCAATGGCCATGCTACACACAGCAGGCATGTCTAAAGGCTTCTGGGAGCATGCTATGAGCACTGCGGTACACATCTATAACCGCTCTCCCACCCGTACGCTCAAGTGGCGCACACCTTATGAGCTCTGGTACTCTGGCAAAGTACCAGATGTCTCACACTTGCGCATCTTCGGATGCAAGGGGTACATGCACGTACCCGCTGATAAGCGTCGCAAATTGGATGCGAAGGCCATTGAGGTCACGCTTATTGGGTTTGAGCCCGAATCTAAGGGCTATAAGCTCTGGGACCGCCAAACCCGCTCTGTCCGTTTGTCCAGGGATGTGACATTCGACGAGAGCAGCTTCCCGTCCCTCCAGGGTGCTGAGACACCCCCACCACCTTCTCAAGTGGCCTCACAACCACTACCCACACCAGTAATTGCCGTACCTAGCACGTCGGCGTTACCACCACAGCGAGCACCCTCCCCTACACACTCAGACAGTAGTGAGGAGGATGTTGAAGACATTTTAGACCCCACACAAGAGCGCCCACATACGCCACCACCACCTGCCCCACCCACTCTTCCTGTCACACCTAAGCGTGAGCAGCCCCCTCTGACCACCCCACCACCGCGTCAAAGTGCAACGCGCATTATGCGCAATGTCCCTCCTCCCTCACCAGATATGCCTGGTGGCTTTGAGGACCGCGCACAGCGTAGTCAGCTGTTGCGTGAGATGGACAATGCACCTAGACGCTCTGCCCGTGCACCAGTGCCCAATCCCCGCTACTTCACAGCGGATAATGTGGCCACACGTGGTAGACGGTTGGGCTTTGCAGAGCTGTTGGCTGCAGCTTATGTTGGAAGAGATCCTGCATCCTATGCAGAGGCCATGCGGTCTGTGGATGCAGGTGAGTGGACAACGGCGTGTCAGTATGAGATGGATGCGCTCGCCAAGAATGGCACTTGGGAGTTAGTAGATCTCCCGCCTAATCGCAAGGCAGTAAAATCCAAATGGGTCTTCAAGCTCAAAGCGGATGGCCGCTACAGAGCTCGCTTGGTGGCTAAGGGGTTTACGCAAATCCCTGGCATTGATTTTGATGAAACCTTCTCTCCCGTCGCACGATTCGAGTCGCTGAGATTACTTCTGGCGTTGGCCGCGCTGGAGGACTGGCACATCCATCAAATGGATGTCAAGTCTGCGTTCCTCAATGGCGTGCTTGACGAGGAGATTTACATGGAGCAACCACAAGGGTTCATCACCACTGGTGCAGAGACGAAGGTGTGTCGCCTAGTCAAGGCGATATATGGTCTCAAACAAGCCTCCCGTGCATGGAACTTGCAATTCCATGGAGTGCTACTTGCACTCGGCTTTAAGCGGACGTTTGCCGATGCCGGCGTATATGTGTTGCCTCAACGAGAGGGGGATGGACCACTCTTCGTTATCGTTTACGTTGACGACATCACTATTCTGGGTGCTTCTCTAGAGAGAATCAAGCGTCTTAAGTCAGATCTTTCTGAGTGCTATGAGATGACAGATCTCGGGGAGATAGAATCATATCTTGGTATGCGCATTGTGCGCGACCGCTCCCTTAGACGCATCGAAATAGACCAGTCTGGCTATGTCAAGGATGTCCTTGAACGCTTTGGCATGACTGATGCCACACCACACTCCACACCCTTGCCCGCTGGTGCTGACGAGCACCTTCATAAATATACGGGTCAGGCTACTGCCTCTGACATTACGCACTACCAGTCACTCATTGGTAGTCTGCTGTACGTTCAGATTGGCACTAGACCGGACATCTCCTTCGCTGTGTCACGTCTGGCGCAGTATGCAGCGAATCCTTCCCCCCAACATCTGCGACTTGCGCAATATGTCCTGGCTTACTTAGTAGGCACTGTGGATATGCGGATAGTCTACGATGGCGCCAGTGGAGACGGCCTTGTTGGCTACTCTGACTCTTCCCTGGGTGACCAGGTTGATGACAGACACTCCACTTCGGGTTATGTGTTCCTTTTAGCCAATGGTGCAATAAGCTGGTCCTCGCGAAAGCAAAAGACAGTGGCCCAAAACACTACAGAGGCGGAATACATGGCCATGACCGATGCGGCCAACCAAGCCGCTTGGTATCAGAGCTTCCTTTTGGAACTCGGGTACGAGGTCGACGACCCCATCCCACTGCATGGTGACAACAAGGGTGCCATTGACTTGGCCTTGAACCCTGTCACTGGGAGGCGATCAAAGCACATTGCCATTAGGCATCATGTCATTAGGGAGTACATCGAAAAGAGGACCATCACTCTTATTAGAACCCCTACTCTGGAAATGGTTGCAGACGGCTTTACCAAGTCACTCGCACGCACCCTGCTCCAACAACACAATATAGACATGGGCTTGTGCTAATCCTAGATTGCTGATCACGGGGAGATGTTGATAAGTGACCCGCGCGCACTTAGCGGCTCGTATGGACACGCAGATAATGGACTGCTTTAGATTAGATATACAGGACATGTAGATTAGATCATTATGATCATTACAATCTCGGACTTATTGTATTCTCTTATCTATGACATCACATGTACATGACATCATGGACTTCTCTAGACCGTCCTTGTACTATTGTCTTTGTACTTCCCTTTGTTTCCTTATCTTTATTGTGATGTCACTATGATATCATAGTCTGGACTCTTATTGTTCTATGCGCCTTGTTCTCCAGAACAACACATTCCTTTTGTCTTCTTGTAGAACAATACGCCTTGTATTTACTGTGACCTGTGTTACCACCGTCACCTCCTGTAGCAGTATAAGTAGAGTACCATGTACGCTCTGGCACCACACCAGTTCTCATCTGTTGTGTGCCAGGTATGTCTCCCTCTGTTGTATAAACACCAGTTCTCATCTGTTGTGTGCCAGACTCAACCTCTGCTTCACTTGCAAGACTTACTCTGTTGCTGCTTCCAGTCACCCTCTATATCTCACCACAGTCTCCTTTGTCACTGTGAGTATAGTCCCCTATGTGCACTGTTCATCAGCAGGTGGTGGCGCCAGTGGCGGAAGGATTTGACTATGGCCAGCAATTCGCGGTCGTATACGTCGTAATTGACCTCCGCTGGGAGGAGTGAGGAGGAGAAGAATGCGACAGGATGAAGGTGGCCATCGTTTTGTGGTTGCGTAAGCGTGGCACCGAGGGCGAATGCGGAGGCGTCAGTCTGGAGTGTGAAGGGGCGGTCATAGTCGATGGACGCTAGGACGGGTCGGGAGGCAAAGCGTGATTTTAACGTGGCGAAAGCTGTTTCTTGAGTTGCAGACCAGTGAAAGGTGACTCCTTTCTTGGTGAGATCGTGAAGAGGGCGGGCGATCTTTGCGTAGTCCGCAATGAATGGTTTGTAAAAGTTGCCAAAGCCAAGGAACGAGCGGACTTCAGTGACTGTGGTTGGGGTAGGCCAATCAAGGATACCTTGGAGTTTTACTGTGTCCATTTCTACGCCTTCTCGGCCGATGATGACACCGAGATATTCCACTGAGGTTTGGGCGAATCGACACTTTTCGGGTTTAAGGAAAAGGTCGTGATCCTGGAGTCGTTTGAGGATAATGGCGACATGATTTAGATGGTCGATGCGGGATCCGTTTGTTGCCACCATAATGTCGTCCATGTAGACCTTGAGCCATCCTTGTGCGATTTCTGGTCGGAAGATCTCGTCCATCATCATTTGAAAGGTCGCGGGTGAATTGGTGAGGCCGAAAAACATGACAAGGGGTTCAAACAGGCCTTTGCTCGTTTTGAAGGCGGCTTTCCACTGGTCACCATCCTTGATACGCACATTGTTGTATCCCCATCTGACATCCATCGTGGTATACCAGTCGTGCCCAGGTGCCTCAGTGACGAGTTCTGCGATGAGCGGGAGTGGATACTTGTTCTTCTTCGTCCAGGTATTGAGACGGCGGTAATCCTGGACGGGCCTCAATTTCCCGTCCTTTTTCTTGACAAAGAAGAAAGGCGCGGCGTATGGGGAATGAGATGGCTGTATGTAACCTTTCTCCAGATGGTCTGATAGGAATTTTTCCTGCGCCTCTCGTTCCGCTAGGGATAGCGGGTATACCTTACAATCGAGGGTGGCCGGGGCATCGGGGAGCAGATCGATTGCGTGGTCCCATCGTTTTGATTCTGGGAAACGTTGTGCGGCTGTTTCGCTGAATACTTTTTCGAATTGGTGGAGTTCTTCGGGGACTAGTTCCGTCCACGGGCGTTCCGTTTTGTCGTGAGCTGCTTCTGCAAGTTGTTGGGCGTGCGTAGTTTTACAGATCTTCATGATGACTTCATCGCCATCTTCTAGTTCTAGGAAGTGCATGAGCCAGTCTTTTGGGTTTGCGAGTAGTACAGGATTATTGTCGGGTTGTTCCCAGTCGAGTGGCTCTTTGTGACTGGCCATCCATGGGTACCCGAGTATAATGGCATCGCTTCCGAGATCAGCAAGGTAAAAGCGGTGTGATGTTCCTTCGAAATCGGGTATTCTGGCCTTTCCTCGTTTGTACGCAGGTCGAAGGAACAGATCGACGTACTCGGTGATTTGTCCACTTTTATTTGCTGTTCCGTCGACGTTTCGGATTGTTCGTGGTTGGCGTAGTTTTCGGGGGTGCAGGTTGAGAAAGACTGCGGTATCTTTGGTCATAAAATTATGAGTTGCTCCAGTATCGACTAGAGCAGCAAATCGGGCGCCTTCTTCGCTTTGCAGGAAATGTACGTCTATTCTGAGAGCATTGATTCGAGGTACAAAAACACTGCTAGGGACGAGAGCTCGGATCCAGGACGACGGGCCCGAGCTTACTGAAAATCCGCGCCATGAGAAACCAGTTCTTTAGCTAAAAAATCCTGCTGCTCCGGAGTCATACGCATTGAGATTGCTGCTATTTTGCGCAGGAAGGCGTCGTCGATGACTGCCGTGTCCTGAGGCGGTGGGGGAGCCGCGGTTGCGACTGCGATACGTGGTGTTGGTTCTACGGTGGCTCCGGCGATACGTGGTTTGCGGTCCGGACAGTTGCGGCTGAGATGACCTTGTTTGCCGCAGTTAAAGCAACGTCCTTCGGAGCGATACTTTTGCTTCTCGTCTTCGGTTGTGGCTTTGCGAATGGCGTCGACGTCCATTGCGTCGGGGTGGCGAGCGGGGCGTTGTCCGTTGTTGCTGCTGTTGTTCCATCGGCGCGTGAACGGACTTTGACCGGGGCGACGCGACTGCTGTTGGAACGGGTTGTGTTCCTTGAGGGCCTGTACCTTGAGCCAGTTGCGATGGTTTGTTTGGGCGCTCGTAACCCACTGGCGGAAATTCTCGGGGTTGTTCTGGAAGATGCAAGTGTGGGCGAGAGTGCCCTGTAGACCTTGTGCGAACATACGAAGCGCGCTGGGTTCGTTGATGTCCATCCCGGCACGGTTGACCAGATCCTGGAACTCGCCGACGTACTCGTCGAGTCGTCCTTCCTTCATGCGTAGTTTTAACAGGTCTTGATGGGCTTTGTCTGCGTCTGCGAAGTTGGTAAACGCGTCACGGAACTCGCGTTCGGTGATTTGCCAGACGTCGAATCCGAAGGGGACGATCTCGTCGCCGTTTCGGATCTTCATGAGCCATTCGGAGGCGCGTTCCGCCCATGTTTCGGCTTTGTCGACACAGAGTCCGAGGAACATCATCGTTCGCTTCATTGGGTCTTTGATCTTGTTCGTATCCTGGTTGAGGTAACAGTACCTGTCGAAAGCGATAAGGAACTTCTTGGTTTTGGTGCGATCGCCGGTAAACGGCGAGGGAAGGCTTCCCTCGAGGCGTTCTCCGCGCATGGCCTTGAAGAACCGTTTCATTTTGCGGTCTTCTTCGTTGTCGCCGGTATCGTTGTCGCTGTCGTCGTCCCCTCCGTCGGGAGCGGCGCCAGACGTATCTTTACCGCTACTGCCGAATCCCTTGCTAAACTCACCGGCTGTCATTTTGGCCGGTTCTTTTCCTTTGTCTTTGCTCGAGCCTTCGCCGAAGTTAGCACCGATCCCGGGGATCGATGTGTCTGGTTCCCTCGCGGGCTCGCTATCGGTGGCTGGGGCGTGCGGAGTGGTCGTGGCGTGGGTGATAGTGAATCCGGATGTTGGTGGTGCGGGAGCGTTGCTGGTCTTGACCTCTTGCGAGGCGGTCTGCGCTTTCAGTTCGTCGATGTTCATTCGCTCATTGGGTTCGTGTAGTAGATTGAAGGCTGATCGCGCGACGCGGTATGCGAACCAGACGTCCGCCATCTTCTCGTATCGGATTTCGAACCAGACTCCCTGGTACATCCGGATGGCTTGTTTAGTTCCTCGCCAGTTGACATAGTACCCAGTCCACGGAGCGCCGCTCTGTCCCATCTGTAGGAAGACTGTATTCAGTTTCAAGTGAGGCGCAATGTTGTCCTCGAGGTTCGGTGATGTTGCGAACGGAAGGAGTAGGCGTCCTCCTCCGTCGCTTTCGGCATAAGTCGAATCGATGTTCATCATATTCTATTCGGTGGTCGTAGTTCGGGGAAAGCTCGACCTGATGTTACGCTCAGTAAGGCGTATTCGGGTTTCGGGTCGTTCGGAGTTCGAAGTTCAAAGGGCGATTGCCGACAACAGACGGCGGAGCGAGGATTCACAAGAAGAGAAGGGAATCGTTCAGGGTTCGGGGTTTCGATGAAGCCAAGAGTCGTATTCGAGTCAGCTACTGTAGTTGAGTACAATAGGTCGAGCTTAAAGCTCTGGTAGTTACAGGGCAGTCCTTAAGTACTACGAGGGTCGAGTCAATGGAAGTCACGAGAAACGAACGGAATATGGGAGAAAGTAACCGAAGGATACAGAACATGAGTCGACACGTTGGGTTACTACGAGAAGGTTCGAGAGAGTAAGAGAAATGCGTAACACCAACACCAACTAAAACTACGAGAAACACGTATGCAAAGTTCCCACCCAAAACGTTATTCATCAGAGAGAACGCAAACAGCCAGTCTGCTGCCGCTGGCCCAACCATACGTTGGATCGACCCCACCATCTGCGCGAGGCCATTCGTCGCGCCCAACGATCGTCTGTTGGGAACGGCAGACGAAATGTACATATATATGGTGCCTAATGGATTTGTGCTCCGTCAGTGCCAGCGCACAGCCAGGAGAACGGGATTAACTTACTATATCCCATCTCGGTGATACATAATGACGATAGCTGTAACGTGATGAGCAACCTCTCCGCCAAACCGCTGGAGGCGTGACGGAGCGCCAAGTTCTCGAATGGGAATAAAGCGTAGACGAGCGCGCACATTGACACGCTGGTAAGAAAGACACTCCGTGGGCCAAAGCGTGATACAAAACGCGAGACAAAGGCGTATTGGACGATGCCATTCATGCATCCATAGCCAGACATCCATAATCCGATGGATGCTGGGCTCAAGCCCAACCCACCTAACTCAATCGACGTCGACCAGACCAGTGGGATCAGTGCGACTGCTGCCATGGAAAGGAGCGAGAGCATTGCATAACTGGAGATCGAGATTAAGACAGGTCTTGTGAGAATTGAACGTAGCGGAGGCGGCTTCTCTAAGCCTTTCGGTGGTAAGGCGTGCGAAATGCCAGCTGTTTCTTCCCCTGCGACATCCGAACTGGTCTCTGAAGGACGGTGGCCAGTGAACGTATGGCAATTCACTGTCTGATATGAATATATCGCGTTTCAGGAAGTATATGACAGTAGACAAACCTCATTCAGGTATATGGCATTGACGGTGAGCGAGGCGCAACCGCAGGCGGCGGCCACTAAGCATGGAAGGATGTGTGGGTATTCGGCCCAGAAAGGGTGTGAAAAGACGCGTGGCCAGCGATCTTGCGGTCGTGACAGCATGCCACCAATGACAGGGCTAAGAACCTGATATGTCAGCAGGAGAGAGGGATAGTGGACGGTTTGACAGACCCGATAACATAACCAAGAGACCAAGTCATTGGTAACATCGAAAACCCTCGTGCAACATTAGTTTCGTCCGTGAGCTCTGCCACCATGCTTTTCACGACACCGCCGTATCCTTTTAGCGCGCCATGCAAGGCCCGGCTGTGCCCATCGCGTCAGCGAGTGATCCTCTCAATGATGTCATGTATGTTGGAACTCAAAGCACCTAAGTACAAGTGCCCAGAAGGAGCGAGAGAGGCCAAACGCGATGACGGAAACGATTGAACCGACAAGAGACAGCACAAGCACGGGTTTGCGGCCGATGTGGTCGGAAAGGCGGTTCCAATGGAGCACAGTGACCGCCTCTGCAGCAAAATGCGCAGATACCTGTGATACAGTTAGCCCGCCGCGCGTCCCTCCTCTTCAGAGACATGAGACATACTATGATCCCCGTGTAGTATCCAACCTTCCTTTCGTCACCACCGACAATCGGAAGCTCTTTCACGAGCTGGGATAGACGTCAAACCTAATGTGTCTCATACAGTCCAGCCCGTTTACAGTACCTGGTTGAGGTAAGGGCTTATGGAATGGGATATGGTTGAGTCGACGAGCCAAATGGAGAGGAGAATCGCAATTTGCAGTCTGGGAAGTGGGGTTGGTTTCCGTTCAGCATCGTCTTTGGGGAGGAAAGGGGTCTCTTCGTCGAGATTATCATCTTCAAATCTTGGGGGAAACTGTGACATTGGTGGGAAGACGACGGGGGAATGTGAATGGTTCAGCCGTCGCTCAGTTTATATTACCTGCCTCGCGTACCACTGGCAGTAGCCTCCTTTCTCGGCAATCTGGCTTCAGCCATTGCACTGGGAGAAAAGTGGGTGACAAGTAGCATCGCAATGCCATGCGCATCACAGAGATAGATCACACGTCAAGTTCACCCGCAAAGAGGTTCTCATAGAAATCCCGAATGCCCGTGTTGGTCTTCGTTGCTCCAGCGCTGGGCACCAATCCGCAGGCTTTCGCTTTGGATGTGGGCATTTAGTCGGCTGTCTGATGGCGTCGGAGATGGGTCGGAACGGCGTAATGACCAAGAAGACGAATACGAACTTGGTACTGTAGCTGTGTAGTACATTAATGTATTGAGGTGCAGCCTCACGCTGCGGAATGAGAGGACGTTTGAAATAGCTGAACACAGTCCGGGCCGTGCTCATGATGTGTCGGGCCACTGTCGGGCCGGCGCCTAGATTCGGCTCGGCGGAAGTTGGAATTCTTGGCCCGATCCCTTGCAAGGGCCAGGCAGTCCCCAAGAAAGAAAAAAGATTGCGAAAGGTAGTCACAATGTATGTCTCGGTAAACGTGAAGTCTTGTGGGTGTGGAAGTTCTGGAGCATGCAGACATAGAAGCATCTGTGGAATTCAGGGACTGTGATCATGCTTGGTCGTGTATAAAGATGGTCATTTGTGCTCGCTCTGGTAACATAAATTAACGGCCAGGTACTTACCGCAGATAGTCGGGGAACTACATGTACACGGCACCCCAAGGGGTGGCGCCTTTAGATCCCATACTACCAGGCGCTGAATCTCTGTACTCTGTCTGCCCGGTCGCCTCTAGTTACTGCTATGTGTCCACGTGTTCTGTGGAAGTTTGGCCGAAATGCACAGACCAACACCAACTAGAACAATGAGAACCACGTATGCAAAGTTCCCACCCAAAACGTTATTCGTAAGGGAGAACGCAAACAGCCAGTCTGCTGCCGCTGGCCCAACCATGCGTTGGATCGACACCACCGTCTGCGCAAGGCCATTCGTTGCGCCCAGCGATCGCTTGTTAGGTACGGCAGAAGAAATGTACATATATATGGTGCCTGATGTATTTGTGCTCCGTCAGTGCCAGCGCGCAGCCAGGAGAATGGAGAGAACTTACTATATCCCATCTGGGCGATAGATAACGACGAGAGCTGTAACACGATGAGCAGCCTCTTCGTCACTTTTGAACCCCCAAAGGTATGACGCGATGCCAAGTTCTCGAATGGGAATAAAGCGTAGATGAGCGCGCACATTGAAATACTGGCGAGAAAGACAGCCCGTGGGCCAAAGCGTGACACAAAACGCGAGAAAAGGACGTATTGAACGACGCCGTTCACGCATCCAGAACCAGACATCCATAATCCGATGGATGCTGGGCTCAGACCCAGCCCGCCAAACTCGACCGATGTCGACCAGACTAGCGGAATGAGTGCGACTGCTGCCATGGAAAGGAGCGCGAGCATCGCATAACTGGAGATTGAGATTAAGACAGGTTTTGTGAGAATGGAGCGTAGCGGAGGCGGCTTCTCCGAGCCATTCGGTGGTAATATAGGCGAAATACTGGCTGGTTCTTCCCCGGTGGCATCTGAACTGGTCTCCAAAGGACGGGGCTCAGTGAGCGGGCCACATTTCACTGTCTGGCATCAATATATCGTGTTTCACGGAATAGGGGACACTAACAAACCTCTTCTAGGTATATCAAACTAGCAGTGAATGAGGCACAGCCACACCCAGCAACCACGAGGCATGGAAGGAAGTATGGGTATTCAGCCCAGAAAGAGTGGGAAAAGACGTGTGGCCAGCGATCTTGCGGTCGTGATAGAATGCCCCCAATGAAAGGCCTAAGAGCTGGGTTTCAGTGGTGGAGCGTGGCGAATCGCAGATGGTATGACTGACCCAATAGCATAACCAAGAGAGTAAGACATTGGTAACATCGAAAACCCCCGCGCAACATTAGTTTCGTCAGTGAGCTCTGCCATCATGCTTTTTACGATACCAACATATCCCTTCAGTGCACCATGCAAGGCCCGGCTGTAACCATCGCATCAGCGAACAATGATGTCATTTACGTGGAAAGTAACTTACTAAAGACAAGCGCCCAAAAGGAGCGGGAGAGACCAAAAACGATGACGGAAATGATTACACCGATAAGACACAACAAAAGCACGGGTTTGCGACCAATATGGTCGGACAGGCGGTTCCAATGAAGCACAGTGGCCGCTTCCGCAGCAAAATGCGTGGACACCTACCATACAGTTGGTCGGGTAAGCGTCCCTCCCGTTTAGAGAGTGAGGCGTACTATGATCCCCGTGTAGTATCCAACCCTCCTTTCATCACCGCCGACGATCGGAAGCTCTCTCACGAGCTGGAGCAGACGTCAAGTCTAACGAATAGCTCAGCAAATGTATAGTACCTGGTTGAGGTAGGGACCTATGGAATGGGATATGAGGGACTCGATGAGCCAGACGGAGAGGAGAACCGCAATTTGCAGTTTAGGCAGTGGGGTTGGGCTTCGTGTGGCATCGCCTTTGGGGAGAAATGGGGTCTCCTCGTCGTGATGATTGTCTTCAAATCTTGGTGGCGACTGTGACATCGATGAGACCACGGGAAACGTGCCAGTGAATTCCGACCGTCGCTCCGTTTATATCACGTGCCTCGAGTGCTTGTAACAGTTACCGCCTTCCTCGTCAATCTGGCTTGAACGCAGCATCGCTGTATCTGCAAAGAAGTCCTCAGGGAAGTCCCGATTGCCCGGTTTGGTCACCGTTGCTCCAGTGCCGCGGCCAGGTACTACACCGTAGGCCTTCGCTTTAGGTGCCAGTGTAATCAGCCGCCTGATGGTGTTGGGAACAAACGTGGAACGGCATCTTGGTCAATCACGGCGGAAAGCGAACTTTTTACCTGTGGGGTAATGGGCTGTAGGTACAGCCCACTCTCAGGCTGGGAACTTGAAACGACAACGACTCGGGAACAGGCAAGGGCAGCCCGGGCCGGCCGGTGGTGCGGTCAGTGTAGTGTCAGTCAGTGTTCGGTCCAGGAGGGTCCAGGTACCTCTACTCCGCGGGCTGGTACTGGGACGTGCGGTACCTTGACTCGGCGGAAGGTTGAAGGTTGTTCAATTCATGGCTCAATCCCTTGCTCCAATTAGTCTAAAGTTCAGTAAGAGTAAGAAAAAACTTGGTTCGCGAAAGATGGTTTAAAGAATATATCGATAAACGTGAGCCTGGGATATTGTATGCAGGTCTGGAAGTTTTGGAGCATGCAGACCCACAAACCAACGGATGCATCTTTGTAATCGTTGAGGGACAGCAATGATCGTTTCTAAGATGGCCATTTGCGCTCTGCCAGTGGTAACACAAATCAACTTACTGTGTGAATAGTCAGGGAACAACATGTATATAATGATGTTCGTTACGCTAGCAAGCTGATGGATATCACTTTAGATTCCATACTGGCAGGCGCTGAATCTGTGCCCTCAGTCTCGAGCTGTAACAGTCTGTTTGCCTCTAGTTACTTCTATGTGCCCACATGTTCCGTGGAAGCTGCGCCGAAATACACAGACCAACACCAACTAAACCGACGAGGATCACGTATGCAAAGTTCCCACCCAAAACGTTGTTAGTAAGGGAGAACGCAAATAGCCAGTCCGCTGCCGCTGGTCCGGCCATGCATTGGATCGCCGCCACCATCTGCGCGAGGCCATACGTCGCACCCAGCAGTCGCTTGTTAGGCACGGCAGAGGAAATGTACATATATACGGCGCCTAATGGATTTGTGCACCGTCAGTGCCAGCGCGCAGCTAGGGAGATGATATCAACTTACTAAATCCCATCTGGGCGACACAAAATAACGATATCTGTAACGTGACGAGCAGCCTCTCCGTCACTTCTGAACCACCGAAGGCATAACGGAGCGCCAAGTTCTCGAAAGGGAATAAGGCGTAGATGAGCGCGCAGATTGAAACACTGGTAAGAAAGACAGCCCTTGGACCAAAGCGTGATATAAGGCGCGGGGAAAAGGCGTATTGGACGATGCCATTCATGCACCCATAGCCAGACATCCACAATCCGATGGATGATGGGCTCAGGCCCAGCCCACCTAATTCGATCGACGTCGACCAGATTAGCGGAGCCAGTGCGATTGCTGCCATGCAAAGGAGCGCAAGAATTGAATAACTAGATATGGAGATTAAGACAGGTCTTGTGAGAATTGAGCGCAGCGGAGGCGGCTTCTCTAAGTCTTTCGGTGGTACGGCGTGCAAAATGCTAGCTGGTTCGTCCCCGGCGGCATCTGAACTAGTCTCTGTACTCGGAGGACGGAGGCCAGTGAGCAGATCACAATTCACTGTCTGATACGAATATATATGTCGTGTTTCGTGGAATAGATAACAGTAGACAAACCTCTTTCAGGTATATCACATTGGCGGTGAACGAGGCACAACCACAAGCAGCAGTCACGAAGCATGGAAGGAAGTACGGGTATTGAGCCCAGAAAGAGTGGTAAAAGGCGCTTGGCCAGCGATCTTGCGGTCGCGATAACATGCCCCCAATGAAAGGACTAGGAGCATATATTTCAGCGGTTGAAAGAGATGGTGGACCGCGGGTGGTGTGACTGACCCAATGGCATCGCCAAGAGAGTAGGACATTAGTAGCATTGAAAACCCCCGCGCAACATTGGTTTCGTCCGTGAGCTCCGCCGTCATGCTTTTCACGACACCACCGTATCCCTTTAGCGCGCCATGCAATGAGCGGCTATAACTGTACGTCAGCGAACGATACTCTCAATGGTGTCAGTTACGTAGGAAGCACCTAAGGACGAGCGCCCAGAACGAGCGGGAGAGGCCAAACATGATGACGGAAACGATTACACCAATAAGACACAACAAAAGAACGGGTTTGCGACCGATATGGTCGGAAAGGCGGTTCCAATGGAGTACGGTGATAGCCTCTGCAGCGAAATGTGCAGATACCTGTTCATAATTGGCCCGGTGCGCGTCCCTCCCCTCTAGAGAGTAAGTGAGACGTACTATGATCCCCGTGTAGTATCCAACCTTCCTTTCGTCACCACCAACAATCGGGAGCTCTTTCACCAGCTAGGGCAGACGTCAAGCCTTGTGTGTCTCGTGTAGTCCAACCGGTTTACAGTACCTGGTTGAGGTAGGGGCCTATTGAATTGGATATAATGGACTCGGCGAACCACACGGAGATGATAACCGCAATTTGCAGTTTAGGCAGTGGGGTAGGGTTTCGTGTGGCATCGTCTTCGGGGAGCAATGGGGTCCCCTCATCGAGATGATCATCTTCAAACCTTGGGAGAGACTGTAACATCGATGGGGGGGAGCGATGCAGCCAAGCGCTCAGCGCTCAGCGGTCGCTCAGTTTATATGACTGTACCAGTTACGGCCTTCCTGGACATATCTGGCTTGAGAATTGAGCCACTGCGTTGGGAGGGAAGTGAATGACAAAAGACATGACATTGCCACGTGCTGTCACGGTGATAGGTCGCTTGGGAAAATCCTGATTCCTTGCCTTGGCCGTATTAGTTACTCCGGCGCTGGGCACCAACCCGCCAGCCTTTCGCATTGGATATAGGCGTCCACTCGCAAGAATTCCTGGTTATCTGATGGCGAGCAGAAGCGGAACGGTATCTTGAAACCGGCCCGGGTCCACGGTACAACACGGAAAGGTGTTTGTACCGGCCAAGTAGACCCGTAACCAACCATAAAATGAGTGAATCCTTGGTTCTGCAAAGCCGATATCGCCATCACTTGAATCTGAGACTCGGAGGGGACGGGTTCACAAGCACGGTGCAGACCGGCAGTGGACCGGCCGTGTGTACCGTTCGCGGAGTCGGGCCGGGGTCTCGATTTGGCGGAAGATTGCTCCCACCCGAGCCGAGACTCCATCCCACTGGCAGCTACAGCCTGAGTCGAGTGAGGTCGCCCTTTTGAGGTCGCCCTTGAAGTAGGCAACTTGAAAGTCCTATAGGACTATTTTCTGTCACCAGCTCATGTACGTCTCTTCAGCCTTGCTTCCTTCCGGTTTCCAGGTTCAAACCCCGTTGTCATGTTAGGATTCCGAGTTGATTCCGAGTCCTAGCGAATCGTACCTTCTACAGTGCCAGTGACATCCTCCTTCTCTTGACTCTCTACCTACAGTTTTTACTGGGATCGTAGTTCTCGTAATACCAATGATATTGGTATGCTCTATCCAAGACTAACTAGTAGATTGAAAAACACCACGTCTGCTGGGAGTTCAGCCCGTGGTGGATCCGTAGTACTACCCAGCCTGCAGGACCGTGAGGACTGTTAGTGTCATCAGACTCGTAATGCCACAATACTGCCAATTAACATGAGCCAGGAGCGCAACCGTAACAACTGCCCACAATAGAGGGTAGGGAAACTGTGTAGCCTAAGAGGTAGATACTTTAGACGACGATGGACCCTCCAGTTGAGAATGAACTTGTCCGGACAGATGCGCTCTAACCATTAAGATGTTTGCAGGATTGCTCACCAGCGGCCAGAGTTTCCTCCGCGAGAGTGCACAGCAGGACAAATATCTTAACACCGCTTTTAGCTTTCTTCGATGAGGACGAGGAAATGTGAGAGAGTGTTGCGGCAGGAGCCATGCAGTGCATCTCCGCACAGGCCGAGAAGGTAAAAGCAAGGTTTCTCTCCAGTTTTTTTGACATTTTTCATTCCGAAATGTGACGCCGTCGTATTGGTGGAAACTCGAAAGTAGAGAGGACGTGGATGACGTAGTGTCCACTGGCATCAACACAATCTGCAAATGACAAGTGTGCTGGGAGAGGGAGATAGGTCAAAGTTTGCATGGCCAAAGAAATGTCTATGAGATGGACTCGGATGATGTTCCGTGATGGAAGGACGAACACATTTCAGGTCTCGAGCAGCTCACCGTTGGTATGGGCTGTATGATGGCAGGAACAGAAGGTAAGCACCCTGGCAGACAAGAAAAACTAAGAGAAAAACCAAACCCCAAGCCAGGCGGAGCAAAACCGGCGTGCATCATGCGCCGTAGCAACAATGCCGCAGTCAGTTCTCGTTCAGATTCTTCAGAATCATATCAGCTACAAAGTCGCGAGAAGCGCGGCAGAATCGGCCTCTCATGAGGAAATATACAGTGCACAGATCTTATATACTATATCAACTGTATTAGTACGTCGGAAAACGATCCAGAGTCACAGTAAATTATTGTCATTGAGGGAGCCCTCCAAGCTACTAGGATCTGTGTTAGTTCGATTTATCTGGGGGCTGAAAGAAAGGTAAGGATAGGTCTGGATAACTAGGACATTCCGTTTCCCGGAGAACGTAGAGCATGGAGGCGCTGTACGTCAGTGTACCTGGGCCAGTCCCCCAATGGTCCACCATGACTATCATGATGGGCCCAGGTCAACTTGAGACGCCAACAGAACTATCCAGAGAAGAATATATCACGAGCCAAATACGACCCCCCCCCGGCGGTAGAGCACGAACGCAGCTCCAGGGATGTGCGAGCGATTTATCCAGGCCCCTAAATGAGACGGAGAAAGATACGCGTCATCTGGACGGTTGTGGACAATCGCGAGGAGCGCAAAGCAGAGTGATGGATATTGTGTGGCCGGTTCACCTAAGAGTTGACAGTAGCCAGCTGAGGGTGCCGACTGTAGGCCCAGCGAACGAGGCAGATCTAGAGGAACAAAATGAATTGGCACGTAGCGATGAGTCTGAGGCAAGGAGCGCCGAGGCACCAAATAGGTAGCAAGTGCTGTATATACAGTCATGCAATTAGGCTAGAAGTAACGATGGAGGCCCCAAGTGATCATGCGACCATGGGCCGCCACTTGCGCGACTGTCGTACTGTAGGAACATGGGGGCGATCTTGTGAACCATTTGTTTTCTAGGACGCAGGAAAATAATGAGGCGGCAACGCCCGTTCCTTTTGAGTGGCGTTCGTCTCGCTGGCTAGCACATGGATGCTACGGGTAACGTGAAGTAACTTCATAACCCTCGACGCCTGTGATGAAGTTGCCAGTGCATGGACAGCGCCGTAACACTGCATGGCAACTAGCGGAATTCCAATGCTATTTATAATATAAGTTTACGAGGTATCTAAGCCTTTTAAAGTCCTGCTGAGTACCAGTACTACAACAGATAATTATCATACAGTACGTGAGAATTGTCCGCAAGCGTCGGTCCGACGCTGTCAGTTCTCAGTATCCCGCCGGACGACGCGCCCAGAGGGTGATTCCATCTCAAAACTCTCACTGGTGCTATGAGTAGTCGTATTTGTGGGGAACCAGAAGCTGCTCAGCTCTGATAGCGATGAACCGAAGCGTGCCTCCATGGTTTGCACCGTCTCGAGTGAGTGATGTCCACGCTGAATTCGGTCTGAACGTAGCCGGAGCATGAGACGCGAAATGAGTGTCGAGGAGAGGCTAAATATCGATGAGAATCAGTCACAAAGGGGAGGGCGTGCAGCAGTGGGTCAAGAAATACCAACACGTTTGTTAACGGAGTCGCGGAGTTTTTCAGTAATGTCTATGCAGGGCTCCAGGGTAAGATAAGCCTCGAGCAATTGTCGAAGGAGAGACGTACTGGGGCAAACTAGAAGCCGATGCCGGGTCAGTTCGTGGTCGCTCTGTACTGCAAGGGAGGGAGGGAGGGCCGTACATGTAATGTCGAAATGTTGGCCAGATTGACAAGGAAGAGTACACTGAGGATCCACAGAATAGTCAACAATCTGCTAGGAGATTAGATGCGCAAACCGTACACGAAGTACAATGATCCTTGGAATGGATTTGGTCATCCGTTGACGTAGATAACACGGATGCGCTCACCGTCACGGACAAGTATCTGGATAAGTGGGGTATTATAGCCCGTCTTTGCCGCTTTGTATAGAGTGAGAACGAAGACAGCGACATCAAAAACCAGCAGACCACCCCATGCGATACATAGAACTGCACGCAGTGTGTCAAGCACAACGTGCTCGCGTTGCGTGGTTAAGACTCACGGCTACCTCTGAAAGAGTCCAGTTATGCCTGACCGAGAGCCAAGCAGAAAATGGCGCACCCTTCGTCAGAAAGCCCTAGGCTCAGATGGCAGATAGGCATTATAAGAGGTGGTACGCGGGTCACTACGTCACCCGATTCTGTGGCTATCGTGATCTGTCGCGCGATCAGTTAAGTAAGAGCCAAATGACGTCCATGTTGAGTGCATACAAAACCGACAATGATACTCGCTCCGGCCAATGCTGCCAGTGCCAATAAGATGCGGTTGTTCTTATTATATAGGGCGTATACTCACATCGAACAGAGCACTATGACTATAAGGTAAGAGTATGAGAAAGTGGGGTTGCGGTAGCTCACCGGCAACGAGCAGCTGCAAGGCCATTCCAAAGTAGGCCTTATAATGATGTGTTTGCCAGCTATCTTGGTGTTGACAAATTGGCCTGTGAATGTAGGCGAGCTTGAGCACGTACGCATTTTGAGGCTAGAGATCGCCGGAGGCATGGTGATTAAACCAATGCAGGCGATATTGCGAAGAATTGCTGTACCCACCTCGCACGACTTGTTGGGAATTAGGCCTATGATAATCGGTATGTGCCCCAAGATGGAAAAATAACGGTTGAGGAAGAAAATGGACGAGACCCATCCCGTACGGTATGGGTTCGGCCAGAAATACTCGACTTCACGAGACAAGGTGAGCGCATAGTCATAATAGAGAATCGCTAACAATGCTCTGAGCCACTAAAAGGCGCGAGACGACTGCTCCAAACTCACCAACAGGGAACGTGTTCAATACGTAGTTCAGTCTGTTCTGATACCTGTAAGAATGATTTGAAGTCAATGCTTTGTAGGGAAAGATTCAAGGGACAAAGAAAATCGTACAAATTCCTCTCGATGACTGTGATTTCGTCGATAGACATCGCCAAGAATCCCTGGCAGGGAAGAAAAGGGAGGAGTTGGTCGCCATACTGGTAAGGTTATAGGCGACGGCCGAGGATAGGAGCGGTCACGTGCAGGTGACCGCGAGAATGTCAAGTCGAAAGGGGAGAATACGAGCGCGAGCGAATATGTTTCTGTGAGAGCACACGGGGGATAGACGAGTCAAGAATCGAGTCCAATACATTTCTTGGGCCCATTCAGGCCTTGTTATATAGATACAAGTACAATAATATCGAACGCATTTTCAAAAACGAATCGGAACATGCAAGGGAACATGAGTAACGAAGCTCGGGGAGTTGTATAGTAGCTCGGGCAAACGCACAGACCTTCGGGCACGATACCGAATCATGAGACCGTCGCGCTTGCTTCCCATTTGTGGCTGCAAACCGTCCTTCAGACGGAAGGGGAAACGCGCGGGAACCTTCGAGAGACTGAAGTCATAGTAGCATAGTATACATGTCATAGCTGCTTGAAGCAGCTATCCGAATCTGCAAATCGTAATGTAGTGAAGCCAGTAGAATGCGCGAGAACGAACGAAACGGAAACGTACGTGCCCCTAAAGGGGCGGGTCCAAAAATTGAACGGGCATAAGCCCGAGGCCGAACGTGGTACGCGCGAACGCTACCGCCGCTCGGTCCTCCGGCAGAACGAATCCGCCACATACCACTAAGGAACAAGTGGTTGATATACAAATGCCCAGCCAAAGTGAGCCAAGAAGTGAGCACCAAAATTCACAGATTTGAAAGTCATTTCTGGGACCTGACACCTTCTGGCAAGCTGGCACAGTTCGGCTTGCCTTGAATGGTCAGGCCGGTCATTGACAGGCTCCGTCTTCGACAGTGCAAATTAGTCTTTTGAATGTGATTGGCCACGCCCTTCTTCACACGGTTTGGCTGATTGTCCTGGGCCCGTGCTTGGTCCTATAGCCAACCAAGTGGCAGGCTTGGTGGCAGGTTATTTCCAATGTTATTTTCACAATGTTTTGTGTTGTGTACTGTACTAGCAAGGTACCGAAGGCTAATGGACTTACTGCGCCGGACCCGATATCGAGCCCACTCAAGACATGAAGGTGGGCCTGGGGGCGGGTTAAAAGTGAGGTGCTACATGGGGTAATTTGCCCCGAGGCACACAGTAACGTATTTTTTTTTTAAAAAAAGGGGGGGCTTGGGAGGGGCAAGGGGTGCAAAGCAGAGGGAAGGATTTTGCGTCTCCGGTCTACCTAAGAGCTGGGGGTACCGACTGTAGCCCCCGCGAGCGAGGCAGATTTAGACAGACCACTGGCATTGGCGTGCAACGAGTGGCTACGGGTCTGAGGCCATGGGTGCCAAAGCCATGGGCGCCAAATGGGTTGCGAGTTGCCATACAGTAACGTAATTTGTAACTGTGAAGCCCGAACTGGAATAATCACGAGTCGCCACCCGCCCGTCGGTCGTAACTTGCAGACAGTGCAGTAGGGACGTGGCAGCGTTCTTGTGAACCATTTGTTTTTCCAGGACGTAGGAAATTGATGAAACGGCAATAAGAGCGGCGACGCCCGTCGTCGGCCCTGGGCCTTCAATTGGACCCTGGGGTTCTGAGTGGCGTTCCGGTCGCTTCCGGGACGGCTACAGTGAGTATTGAGCGCTATTGAGCAGCTGTGTAACGCTTGCAGTGAAACCGCTGGGAATGGACTGCGCCGCAGCACTGCATGGCGACTACATTGTAATCCGAATTATAGTACAGATTTCCGAGGTATCTAAGTCCTACCAATTACAGTCTCGACCTTGGTCTCGACAGATGAGTATCAGAGGAATGTCTACAGTACATGAGTCTTAGTACTCCCATTGTCCACAAGCGTCGGATCACCTGCGCTGTCCGTTCTCGGTCTCCCGCCAGACGACGCGTCCAGAGAGGGATTCCAACTGAAAACTCTCACCAGCGCTATGAGTCGTCGTATTTGTGGGGAACCAGAAGCTGCTCAGCTCTGATAGTGATGAACTGAAGCCCGCGTCCACGGTTTCCACCGTCCCGAGTGAGTGATGTCCACGCTGAATTCGGTCTGAACGTAGCCGGAGCATGAGACGCGAAATGAGCGTCGAGGAGAGGCTAAATGTCTGTGAGCAACTGTGGAGGGTAGGAATGCAGCCGTGGGTCAAAAGATACAAACACATTTGTTAACGGGGTCACGGAGTTCTTCAGTAATGTCTATGCAGGGAACCGAGGTAAGACAAGTCCCGCACAGTTGTCGATGGAGAGACGTACTGGGGCAAACTAAAAGCCGATGCGGGGTTAGTGCGTGGTCATTCTGTACTACATACAAAGGGGAGGGCGTACTTGTAATGTAAAAATGTTGGCCAGATTGACCAGGAAAAGTACGCTGAGGATCCACAGAACAGTCAACAGTCTAAATCAGGCTAGAAGACCATTAGATGTGCAAACCGTACACGAAGTATAATGATCCTTAAACGGATTCGGTCATCTGTTGATATAGGCAATGCGGATGCGCTCACCGTCACGAACAAGCATCTGGATAAACGGGACACTATAGCCCACCTTTACCGCTTTGTATAGCGTGAGGACGAAGATAGCGACATCAAAGGCCAGCAGACCGCCCCACGCGATAGATAGAACTGAACGAAGTGCACTAAGCACAGTCATGCTCGCCTCATTGGGTCAGGACTCACAGTTACCTCTGAAATAGTCAAGTAAGGCATGACTGAGAACAAAGCAAAAAACGGCGCACCCCTCACCAGAAAGACCTAGGCTCAGATTGCAGATAGGCATCATGAACAGTGGTACGTGGGTCACTACGTCGTCCGATTCCGTGGCGATCGCGATCTGTCACACGATCAGTTAAGGGCGAAACGACGTCCAGGGTAAGTGCATACGAAGCCGACAATAATACTCGCACCAGCCAATGCGGCCAGGGCCAATAAGATGCAGTTGTTCTTGTTATATAGCGCGTATACCCGCATCGAACAGAGTACTACGACTATATGGTTGGATTTCAGAGAAAGTCTGGGTACGGTAGCTCACCAGCAACGAGCAACTGCAAGGCCATGCCAAAGTAGTCCTTGTAATGATGCGCTTGCCAGCTAGCCTCGCATTAACAAAACGGTGAGCGGATGCAGGGGAGCTTGAGCACTTACGCGGCTTGAGGCTAGTGATCGGAGGCGTGGGTTATTTAACAAACGCAGATGATGCTGATACTGCTGTACGCACCTCGCACGACGTGTCAGGAATGAGGCTTATGACAATTGGTATGTACCCGAAAATAGCGACGTAGCGGTTGAGGAAGAAAATGGACGAGACCCATCCCGTACGGTAGGGATTCGGCCAGAAATACTCGACTTCACGGGACAAGGTGAGCGCGTAGTCATAGTAGAGAATTACTAACAATGCTCTGAGCCACTGAAAGGTACGACGCGATTGCTGTCAACTCACCAACAGGGAATGTGTTGAACACGTAATTCAGAAACCTGTAACAAATGCAAATGAATGCGTTGTAGGGGATTTGAACATGCTAGAAGCAAAGAAAATCGCACAAATGCCTCTCGATGACTATGATTTTGTCGGCAGACAAGGCCATGGGATCCCTCGCGGGGAAGAAAAGGGAGGGTTTGGCCATATCACCAAGGAACCGAGGTTAATATACAGTACATCGTGATCTGCAAACGTATTGTAAGTCTCAAAGTCGACAAATTTAGATTGTATTTCCGGGACCGAAGCTTTTAAGGCTCCGTTCTTCTCGCCTTGAATGGTCAAGCGCAGTGCAAAGCGACTGTATGCCGCTTCTGAATTTGAATGGGCCGTACCTCTTTCACACGATTTGTCTCAACCAAGTGGCAGGTCATTTCCCATGTCATAATGATTTCGTGTCGTGTGCTGCCCGATACTGTATTGGGCCAACTCAAGACACGAAGGGGGGCGGAAGACGTAAGAAGCATGTCCAGTGACAACCTTGGTGACAAGGCAAGGCTCAAGCTCGAGACACCTCAGTATGTCCTGCCAGTGGGATATCGGAGCAAGAGATATTGGAATGTTAATTATAATAGACATTGAATGCGTAAATGTAAGAACTGAAGTGCTACATGCTTGGCTACATAGGGTAGTTTTCCCGAAGGAAGTTTCTTGCGCATACTGTATATCGAGCTTATCTGATACACGTCCCCGAGTTGTCCGAGCTACCACGGGTCCCTTATCGACACCACGTCGCGTTCTCATATCTCAGCCTATGCTGTGACGAACATGGACGACGAAACAGCTGAGATAGAGCTCGTACGCCTGTCCTCTGTGTTGACGACGGCTTCAGCGTTTCCCTGACGGCGACATTAGTTGGAACAGAACCTCAACAAAACACGCCAGATATCTCAGAGAATGACCTGTGCGCCAACACATCATTTCCTGCACCCCTGTCTTATCAGACCTATTCAGCCATCTTGACAAGTTTCGACAGTCGATTAGTCAAACTTGAGAAGACCATTCTTCCTCTTTACACATCGACCCAAATTCTTACCAAGCGCGGAAATAGTCTGTCCCGTACCCCCACCGCTTCGTTCTGAATGCTGATGAACTACCAGATATCGATAGTGCTCTGCAGAAGATAGATGAGGTGGCGAGCAACCAGGAGGGGATAGCCGCGGAGGAGGCGTTGATCCTGCGAGGGTATGTCTTCAGTCACATTGAAAACTCTCACGAACTCCCAAACCTCCTTTATCTCCAAGTCCCCAACCTGATAAACTTGACGTGTACACCGACGCATTGGAGCGTCTTAATGCCAGCATCGCCTTCGGGTCGGCTGAGGAGAATCAACGCGATACTGTCAGGACTCGATCTCGTCTGTCCTCTCTTTCCTTTTCTCATATCCTCGTTTCCAGGCGAGGTTGGTTGAAACCGGAGCCAAGAAGCTTGCCCAATTGTTCACAAAGCTCGTTGCTTCTGGGTCGACAGGCAGTCATCCTGCCGGTTCAGACTTCCAATACTCCCCTTTCCCTCGTGGCGACCTCGCAAACTTGCTACCTCTCGTCAAGTTCCTCCGCGCTCTTCCGTTGCCAGCAACGCACCCGTCCCACCTTGCCGCTGCCGCCATCCTGTCGGCTCTTAAGGAAGCGCAACGCGGCTACGCAGAGATGAGAGGAAACTGGGCGAAGAAGTGCTTGGAGGTTTATGGACGTCGCATCATAGATAGAGCAGAAACGACCGATGGGGTCGCATCTGGGCGGGATTTGGGCAAATGGACAAGCGAGCTTCTTGATGTTGTTGAGGTCAGTTCCCTGCGTCGACATTCGTTGTGAAACTAACTCTGGCCGCAGGAGGAGTACAATCTTCTCGTCCAGCTTGCTCCGCTCCCGGGTCCATCGCATCTCCCTTCCACTTATGCCGCTCTTCTTACCCCTCTGACCACCCTCTTCAAAACAACACTGTCTTCTCTCTCGACTCTGATCAAGCGCTCTTTACACAAGTATACGTTCCACGCGCTCGCATGTTACTCGGCGCTGTCAGCGCGTCAAGATAGATGGGATGAGCTTATAACTAGGCGCGCGGAGCGGAAGGAGAACGAACTGAAGGAGGACCTACACGCTTTGCGTGGCGTGTGCCTGCGCAGCTTCCCAGAGTTCCTGGCAGACATCAAACTAGCTGGCCTAGGAAGAGGTGGGGAGGTTGGTACGGGATGTGCAGACTTTACGATCACGGTATGTCTTTCTCTTATTCCGTGGAGGTCTCTTCACATCTCCTCCAGACGACGCGATATCTCGAACAGTTATTAGAGGTTCGTGACGCCGTCGGGCCCACTCTGATGCTCTTAGGTGATGGGAATTGGAGGATGGGCGACGGCATCCAGGCGAAACCCAATCAGGGGAAGCCCGCGCCGGGGAGCGAGGGCAGACTCATCGAACATTATGCGTGTATGCGCCCTTTCGTCCGCTCAGAGGTAGTCTAACTTACCCGACTACAAATCAGATGACGTCGTGACGACCCTGATCACCAGTTTAACGACGCTCTCTCGGATGCAGAGGCGTCCGGCCTTCGGCTCTGTTTTCCTGCTCAACAACACCGCCTATCTCTGCGCGAAACTACTCGAGCCACGCGCGCCCATGCGCCAAATCCTCTCGCGGCCGACTCTGGACGCGATCAACTCGAACTTCCGCACCGCCAAGGCGGGCTACTTCGACTCGAACTTCTCCCCGCTCGTGCAGGTGCTCGCGGACGACAAGGAGAAGTCGGGCGGGGCGGGAAAGACGGCGGCGAAGGAGAAGTTCACGCGGTTCTTTGATCTGCTCGAGGAGATCAAGGAGCGGCACCAGCTTGCGCGCGTGCTGGAGGACGACGAGGAGCAGCGCGCGTTGCTGGAGGACGAGGTGGTGAAGCTGGTCGTGCCGAGCTTACAGCGGTTCACGCAGAAAATGCGCGAGAAGGAGTTCAGTAAGAGTACGTTGCGAGGGTCAAATTTTTCTTCGATGCGTCGTGCTGAACGTGCAACTCTGCAGATCCGTCCAAGTGTGAGTTTTGATTACTTTGCGAGGGGCGCACACGCTAGATTACTCTCCCTCTACAGATATCAAGATGACTCCTGAGGAGGTAGAGGCGCAGATCCGGAGTTTTTACTGACTCGCAGCGTGTAGCCAAGGCATGCGTCGCGTTGTTGTGCACTTGCATCAGGCCAGACCGTCCGCGATAATATATTCGATGCGCGTAATGGAATGTTCACACAAGTTAGGTGGTATCCCAACGGACTCCAAAACGTCTGGCATGTAAACATAAGACAGTTAAAACACGATCGTACTCCCACTGCAGGTAAGCAGAGCGTGTTTGATATATCGCGCCAGTCACTGTGCATCGCGAATATTATGACATGAATGGCGAACCTGAAGGAAAATGACGAAGCGGAGGCATGGATACGGTAGTTCGTCCGTCCATGGATGTTTAAGTTTGCGCCTCTATGGAACCGGAGTGATTTATAATTGAACTAGGTGATAACTTAATAACTATTTTGATTTATAATACTGTAACCGTTGTGAAGTAAGCGCTATCCAAATCATAAATTATTAATAGACACTATAAACACAATCAGATTACTGTACTGTATGGTACAAGGGGTCTTATAATAGTTTCGGCTTGCTCATAACTTAGTCTTTAAATATATTATATTATAGTTCATTGTAACGCCTCTTCTTCTAGAATTTTGGCACAGCACATGCTGTGGTCCCCGGCGTCTTATCGTCTGTGTTTTCCCACTCGTCTATCAGACTGTTACTGGCGGCATCCCTTCGAAATGAGTCGACCTCCCGCTTCTGGTTCTATGTCCCAGACTCCTGCGGCAACGCCGCCGTCATCTTCCAATATCGAAAGCATCTTTGAGACCGCTCTCAAGTCGTATAAGAAAAAGACAAAGCAAGATCTAAAGAATCACGATCTCTTCAAACAGTTCGAAAAATGCGACTCTCCGAGCGCAATTCTCACTGCGTTTCAGGCCGATCAGTTTGGACCATCTCCGATTGGCGACACGTTAAACAAATGGTTCGTTCCAACAGTCAACGTTATTTATGCCTTCTCCGCGTCGCTCGGCGAAGGTGCCGGTTTGGTGGATATCAACACATATGTCAGCGATCTCGCTCTGATGTCGATTCGGCAGGTCTTCTCACCCGCCAAGGTCGTGTTTGCTGGCGCTGGCGTCCTCCTCTTGGTGGGTGGCTTGGTTTATTCCATCGTGTGGGCTCTCGTGAACGCCGAGCGTACTCAGGCGGCTAGAGATGTCGCTGCGAGCCAAGACATCCTCGTCGACATCTTCGGACGTATCGACTGTTTCTTCGGTCGGCTCGAGATATATACGGAAGTCCCACTAACGCCGGCGATGACGGAAAAAATGGTGCAAATAACGGTTGAGGTTCTGGATATACTCGCGACCGCCACGAAGGAAATGAAAGAGAGTCGGGCGAGTGAGTTCGTCCTTCGCCACACGTTTCTCAATACTCATCTTGATTTAGAAAAGTTTGTGAAGAGGGTGGCGGGGCGGACGGATCTAGAGGATGGGCTAAAGAAGCTCGACAAACTGACAAACGAAGAGTCTCTACTGGCGAGTGCACAGCTCCTGAAGGTCGCCCATGACATCCACAACCGAGTGACGGTGGTCGCCGACGGTGTGGAGGGTGTCGACCAGAAAGTGCAAGTCGTCGTAGCCCAAGTGGAAGACGTCAAATGCGACGTACAGGTTGTCGGCGATCGAGTCGAAGTGGTCGACAAAATGGTCCAAGTAATCGTCGATGGTGAGAAACTGCGATCCACTGTCGGGATTTTTATAAACTTTTAGCTGTCTAGGCGGAAAGGAAGTAACGGCAACAGCAATGGAAGCAAAATTGATCTTGCAACAAACGGCCGACACCGTAGATGACGTGAAGCGTTCGTCATCGGTCATAGTCGAGTATCTAACACTGACACGATCGCAGGGAACCAATTGCGAGAGAGACTTAGAAGGTGGCAATCTGCCCCGGATCCGTCCACAAACCACAACTTTGCAAGCGATCGTCAACATGAGGGAACGGCCGAGTGGTTCATCAGAAACGACAAATTCGTGGGATGGAAGGTGACTGGTTCCCTGTTGTGGATACACGGGAAACGTGAGCTTCCTTCACTTCTGATGGATTCCGTGAGATCTTATGGATCATACGGGTTTCGCAGCCGGGTCTGGGAAAAGCGTCCTATGGTTCGTTTATCTCCATATCGTTCAGTTTTGGAAAGTTTACAATCGTTGACCAGCTCTGCCATCATCAACGATATTACGACCCAGTGCAATGAAGGATCGGCTTCGATGGCATATTTTTACTTTGACTTTCGGGATATCAATAAGCAAGCCCGCCGCAGCCTGCTATCCTCATTTCTCACCCAACTTTCCAATCGTTCTGATCATTTTTGCGACATACTCTCCCGCCTCTATAGGGTACACGACAACGGCGCCCATCAACCCAACGACAGCGCTTTGTTCCAGTGTCTCAAGGAGATGCTCACGCTTCCGAATCAAGGCTCTGTTTACCTAATCATGGACGCTCTTGACGAATGTTCCGACACATCTGATGTCCCATCCCCGCGGGAGCAGGTCCTTGAACTCGTGAAGGACCTCGCCGACCTTCGAATTCCTAGTCTTCATATCTGTATCACTAGTCGTCCGGAGGTCGACATCAGCGACGTACTCGAGTCAATCGCGTCTCAGGCAGTTTCCCTTCAAGACGAAAGTGGTCAAAAGAAGGATATCGCCGACTACGTCAGATCTGTAGTCTACTCCGGCTCCGGTAAATTTATGAGGAGATGGAGGCTCGAGGACAAAGAACATGTCATCGAGACACTCTCAGAACGAGCTGACGGAATGTGAGAGCATATAAGAGCGATCATAACGCTTGTTGATAGTATTTAACAGGTTCCGATGGGTCTTTTGTCAGCTGGAAACGTTGCGAAATTGCCTGCCACAGAACGTCCGGAACGTCCTTGAAGCACTACCTAAATCTTTGGACGAGACATACGAACGGATGTTGAAAGAAATCGGGAAGGTCAACCCGCGTCAAGCTTACCGTCTACTACAATGTCTCACTGTGGCAACTCGGCCGCTTCGCGTCGAGGAGCTCGCAGAGGTTCTTGCGCTCGACTTTGATGGGGCCAAGGACGGGATACCAGCGCTGAATAAAGACTGGCGATGGGTTGACGGGCAACAAGGTGTTCTCTCTACGTGTTCGGGCTTGATCGTCATTGTCGATGGCGTCGATGAAGACTCCTGGAACCGGTCCTGGGGGCACCGCGTTGTACAATTTGCTCATTTCTCGGTGAAGGAGTTCTTGACTTCGGATCGCCTTGCCAACCTCGAAGCAGACATTTCCCACTTTCATATCCGTCTCGAACCAGCGCACGCCGTCATCGCTCAAGCTTGCTTGGCAATCCTACTCCAGTCAAATTCCTACGATGACAAGGCGGAAAGTCGCTCGCCTCTACACGAGTACGCCGGTCGGCACTGGGTAGACCATGTCCAGTTCGAGAACGTATCGTTACGTGTAGAAGATGGGATGCGACGTCTCTTTGATCCAGCGAAACCATATTTCGCAACATGGGTCAACTCGAATTCGCATAACATCGACAAACAATGGTCGTCCTTCCTACCAGGTGTCACTGGTTTTGGTTCACTGTCATACTACTATTCTTTGCTTTGGAAACCGGTTTCATCCGTCGGCTATGATCAAGGAGACCAAGAAAACTATACACCGTTGTGCTTATACTACGCTTCGCTGTGTGGCTTTCCCGACCTAACGAAATACCTCATCACAGAGTATCCGCAGCATGTGAACGCTAGGGTCGGTTGCAACAAGAGTCCACTGGTGGTTGCATTGCACAATAGACACTGGCAAGTCGCAGAGCTATTATATCGAAATGGCGCAGCCGCGGATGTCGCGGTTACCGTTTATGAAAATCGCACTCCACTGCACGCGGCATCAAAGGACGGGATCGAGGATGTCGCACGATGGCTTCTCGACCACGGCGCAGATGTGAACTCACACGAAAACGACCACACCACGCCACTTCATTTGGCAGCCGCGAACGGACACCTGGAACTTGTTCGAATCTTGCTGGAGCACAGCGTAGACGTCAACGCCACGACCATAGACAACCGTACTCCATTACACGAGGCATCAGAAGGTGGGCACGTCGATGTTGTGCGGCTATTGATCCAGCATGGAGCGGACGCAAACACGCATCTTCAGACGCTATTGGTTCTAGCGTCATCATCGCAGAGTGTCGAAACTTTGCAGCTCCTCGTCGAGCTCGGAGCGGATGTCAATGCACAAGATGTGGGCCACTCGACGCCTTTGAATGTGGCCTCGTCAAAGGGGGATGCTGAAACTGTGCAGTTCTTGATCAAGCTCGGGGCGGACGTCAACGCCCAGGATGGAAGCCACTCGACGCCTTTGCATCTGGCCTCGTCCTGGAGCAATGCTGAAAATCTACAGGTGTTGATCGAGCATGGAGTGGATGTCAATCCACGGGATGGGAGCCACTCGACTCCTTTGCATCTGGCATCGTCCAAGGGAAATACTGAAGTCGTGCAGCTATTGATCGAGAACGGGGCAGATGTCAACGCATACAATGAGAGCCACAAGACGCCGTTGCATCTAGCGTTGTCTGTGGTGAGTACAAAAGTTGTGGTACTGTTAATGCAGGACTGTTGATGAAGGGGATAGAACAACGGCCGCTGGATGTCGCCGTCAGAGAAGAGGGTCATGGAGCTATTGATCGAGCACGGGGCAGATGTTAACACACGCGATCTGAACCACACGACACCCTTGCATCTTGCGTCATCCATGAGAAACGCTGAAGCCGTGCGGCTAATTATCGAGCATGGGGCGGATGTGAACGCACGGGATCAGGCCCACTCTATGCCATTGCATCTGGCGTTGTCGTCGATCATGGGGAATGCCAAAACTGTTGAACTATTACTCCAGTACGGGGCGGAAGTTCATGCACAGGACCGAAACCACTCGACCCCTTTGCATCTGGCATCATACGGGGGGAATGCTGAGGCCGTGCAGTTCATGATCGAACACGGGGCGGATGTCAACGCGTGGGATGGGGACCACAAGACGCCGTTGCTTTTAGCATTGTCTCGGGTGAGTGCAAAAGCCGTGATAATATTGACGCAGTACTGGGTTGACGTAGGAGACAGGGCAGCATCTTTGGGTCATCTAATCCGAGGGTCGTGCGGCTATTAATCGAGTATGGGGCGGATGTTAACTCACATGATGGGAACCACTCGACGCCTTTACACCTAGCGTCGTCCAAGGGGGATGCCGAAAGTGTGCGGCTAATCATCAAGCATGAGGCAGATGTGAATGCACGGGATCTGGCTCACTTGACACCTTTGCATCTCGCGTCATCCAAGGGGAATGCCGAAACTGTTGAGCTATTACTCAAGCACGGGGCGGATGTTCACGCACAGGATCAGGGCCACTCGACGCCTTTGCATCTGGCGTCTTCACAGGGGAGTGCTGAAACAGTACAGTTATTAATCCAAAAGGGGCTAATATTCGTGCACAGGATGGGGATCCCTCGACGGGTTTTGATCCAGAGTCGTCTAAGGGGCGTGCCGAAACTGTGCGGCTATTACTCCAGCACGGGGCAAATGCTCACGCACTGGATAAGAATCACTTGATGCCTTTGCATCTGGCGTCGTCCCAGGGTAACGCTGAAATTGTTAAGGTATTACTCCAGCACGGGGCGGATTTACACGCACAAGATCAGAAAGACTTGACGCCTTTGCATCTGGCGTCATTAACGTGGAATCCAAATGCCGAGACGGTGCGGTTATTGATCGAGCATAAGGCGGATGTGAACGCACGGGGTCAGGCCCGCTTGACGCCTTTGCATCTGGCTTCATATCAAGGGAATGCCAAAAATGTTGAGCTATTGCTTCAGCATGGAGCGGATGTCCATGCACAAGGTCTAGACCTCTCAACGCCTTTGCATGTGGCCTCGTGCTGTGGGAATCCTGAACCTGTGCAGCGACTAATACAGCACGGGGCGGATGTCAACGCACAGAATCAGAGGCACTCGACACCTTTACACCAGGCATTACAGGTAGCATTATCTGGTCGGGCACATATGGACCATGTGGTGTCCCTGCTACTCGAGCATGGTGCAAAGGTAGATGTAGAGGATGACGAAGGTTGGACTCCGTTCCAGCTTGCGTCGTCGATGGGACAATGCGAGATCACACGGCTATTTTCAGACTATTGTGTTACCCAATTTTCGTAGCTACGCATTGCCTTCACCACTTCATTCTTCTTACGCCCTCTTAGCCGATTACCCTAAACTCATGTACTACCATACGCTCGTTTGTTGAAGCGTTGATACGCCAGCGCTCTCCCTGGCCGGTGAATTCGTGATATTTGCAGTTTCTAACAGTACTCTACACTCCCGCACTCGCTCGTGCTTTCTTGCACTTTTCTGGACGCTTTCCCGCGCGCTTCCACGCTCTCCCGCGCTCTGTGAGCGCTTGGCTTTCCTCTCATCCCGGAAGCTTCCCTTCGCGTTTTAGTACTCCCCTGTTATCTAATACACCCTCTTTCCTTAGCTTACTTTCTCAGTATATAGCCCCATGTATTTACAGCTTTACGCTTTAGACTTCTAATAGTAGACTTCTCCCCTCGGACTTTTGAGCTCAGTGAATCTCATCCCTTGCGTCCCCCAGCGCGCCGCATTCGCGCGCGGCCTTAGCGACACGAACCCGACGCGTCCCCGACCCCGGCGGCCACTCATGCCAAGTTTCGCGTCGCACAGAAGCGTGAGCGACCATTTCCGACCACCTGCGACCAGCCGACCCTGTTCCCCCTCCCGACGTCGCCGCACTTACGCGCAGCCCTATCCCTTCGCTACCAACGCGTCCACGATTGCTGCGGACCCACATACGACATCTCGCGCCCCGCGGAGGCCTGCGCGACCGCTCGCGACGCTTCACACCCCCTAGACCCTGCGCTCGCCGTAGACCGTTTCTTAGCGATCAGAGACGGTTTAGCGTGGTGTGCGCTCATGCGTGCAATGCCTCGGCATCGGGAGTCGGCCGCACCTCACACGTCTCACGTGCGGAGAGTGCGGAGGGGAGACAGCAGTAGAGTCGAGATGTACGGACTCGTTACTCAAGTCGTTACTTATTACTTATTACATGTGCTTACACACTCACTGGCATTTGATATTCATTTGGCACACTCACTGGCACACCAGAAACTTACGTTGAATACTTGGTTGAATACGTTCTATCTGAAGTGCCAGACTAATCTTACTCGCTGCGTTTCGTCATCGTTCAAGTTCTGACTCAGCGTCTTCAGCACGTCGAGGCATGTGCCAGTGGGTTGTGTTGCAAAATTATGGAGTGACTTTTAAAAGGAAACCTATCGAAGTGTGGATCCAAAAAAAACCCGTCAAAGTGCGCCTTGCGGCACTGGGGTGTGTCTTTGGGTACAAACCTTCTCACCTTGCCGCTGCAGCCATCCTATCAGCTCTCAAAGAAGCGCAACGCGACTACGCCGAGATGAGAGGAAACTGGGCGAAGAAATGCTTGGAGGTTATCCACGCGCTCGCATGTTACTCGGCGCTGTCAGCGCGTCAAGATAGAGGGGATAAGCTTATAACTATGAGCGCCGAGCGGAATGAGAACGAGCTCGAGGGCCTGCACGCTTTACCCGGGCCCTGGCGTATACCTGCGCAGCTTCAAGTTCCCGGAGTTCCTGGAATATCTCAAACTAGCGGGCCTAGGATGAGGCGGAGATGGTTGATACAGGATGAGCTGACTTTACAATCACGGTATGTCTTTCTCTTATTCTGCGGAAGTCTCCTCACATGTCCTCCTGCAGATTCAGACGACGCGATATCTCGAGCAGTTATTAGAGGTTCGTGACGCAGTAGGGCCCGCCCTGATGCTTCTAGGTGATAGTAATTGGAGAATGGGCGATGGAAACCTAATCAGGGAAGCCCGCGCCGGGGAGCGAGGGCCATCAAACATTATGCGTGCCGGTGTATGGGTCATCTCGTCGACTCCAGAGGTAGTCTAACTACAAACAAGATGACGTCGTGACGACTCTGGTCGCCATTTTAAAGACACTTTCTCGGATGCAGAGGCGCCCGGCCTTCGGCTCTGTTTTCCTGCTCAACAGCACCGCCTATCTCTGCGCAAACATTCGCAAGCCACACGCGCCCGTGCTCTAAATCCTCTCGCGGCCGACGCTGGACGCACTCAACTCGAACTTCGGCACCACCAAGGCGACTGGAACTTCTCCCGCTCGTGCAGGTGCTCGCGGAAGACAAGGAAAAGTTGGGCGGGAAAGGCGGCGATGGAGAAGTTCACGCTGTTCTTCGATCTGCTCGATGATATCAATGAGCAGCACCAGCTTCCGCGCGTGCTGGAGGACGACGAGGAACAGGGCGCGGCGTTGCTGGAGGACGAGGTGGTGAAACTGGTCGTGCCGAGTCTATAGAAATTCACGCAGAAAATGCGCGAGGAGTTCAGTAAGAATGAGTTGCGAGGGTTAAATTCTTCTTCGATGTATTGTACTGAACGTGCAACTCTGCAGATCCCTCTAAGTGTAAGTTTCGATTGTTTTGCGACGGGGGCGCACGCTAGATCACTCTATCTCCAGATCAAGGTGACCCGAGGTAGAGGCGCAGATCAAGAGTTTTCACCGACTTGCAACATGCAGTAGCCAAGGCATGCGTCATGCTGTTGTGCACCTTGTTTCATCTAGCCAGACAGTCCGCACGTTCTGTGATAAGATATTCGATGCGGTGGTGAAATGTTCACACGAGCTAAGAGATATCCAAAAGCTTAGCCAGAACGGAAAAATGAGACGGTGAAAGTACGACCGCATGCATGAATATGACTCTCGAATGGTTCCAGATACATCTCGATCTCCCTGACCCACTTGACGTACACGTGAAGTCATTGAGTGCCTTGTCGCTCAATGGCTGCCCTGATGACCAGCACAGAGAGAGGCTCGAGCGACGGGGGTGGAGACGTAATGCTTGCGCTCGAGCGGCCCATTCCGCATCCGTAACTGTAGCGAACACTTGCTTGGAACCGTGTGGGTCTTCAAGCTGGGACGTGTTCTTCGAGAGCTGTCATCGCAGGGCTTACGGGCGGGTGTGAATGGGGTGTAGTTCTCAGGGGCGCCCTGCGCGAGCCGTAGAGGATGATCGGGTGCTTGGATACAGACATGACGACGATGGCACATCCGTTCGATCGAGCGACAGAGTGTACGACGGCTCAGTGTGCATCTTCTATGAATCAGGCGAATGTTCGTGGAAGGAATACATACTGCCCTCTCTATTGATGATGACACGTTTTCTCGCAATCACACACCACCCTCTTTTGCTAGAGTTTCTTCAAATCTATGAGGGAGGGTAGGAAAAGGGAAGGGAACTTTCAAAATTGCTTATAACGCAGAGACAGTTCTCTAAAATTTTCTTCACATCCTAACAGCATCCTAACTCTTCACGATTACTCCGGGGATAGCTGGCGTACCGCATTGAACAGATCAGACGAACTGGGGTGAAGACTCGAATCAGCAGTCTGTTCAGAGTCTTTCCAGGAAAAGACCAAGATAGTACGATGGTGGGTGATGTTTTTCAAGCCCAGGGCCGGAGAAGATTCCTTTTGAGTCGGACCGGAGTGCGGCCGCGAGCCATTGGTCCGTCACGGTAGCCCGGGCTGTGCAACCTGTCCAATACCGTCAAGAATACCGTTAAGTTGTCGATAGACCGTCATTTGTCGATAGACCGTCATTCTGGATCGATTTGTATGTTGGCGGGGTTTACGAAGCATTTTCATTCTAGCTTGGGCGTCCTCAAGCTGCACCCAAGGCTGCACCTGCTCCTTGACCTGCTCCAAAGAGTCAGCTGAGTGAGCGCTACCGTATCCGGCAATCCTCGGCGTCTTACTTATCGACAGATCAGTACTAGTACCACACTGATTTCCCACCCTCGTCAGCTACCAGCGTACCCTCACGACCTCCCGCGTCTGGTTCTATGTCCCGAACTCCTTCACTAGCAGCGATACCATCATCTTCGAATATCAAAAGCATCTTTGACACTGCTCTGAAGTCGTACCAGAAAAAGACCAAGCAAGATCTAAAGAATCACGATCTCTTCAAACAGCTCGAAAAATGCGATTCTCCCGGCGCCATTCTGGACGCGTTTCAAGCCGATCAATGTGGTCCATCTCGGACTGGTGGCGGCGACGACAGGTTGAAACAATGGTTCGTTCCAACTGTCAACGTTCTTTATGCCTTCTCCGCGACGCTTGGTGAAGGTGTCGGTTTGGTAATATCATCACATTTGTCAGTGATCTCGTTCTGATATCGATTTGACAGATATTCTCACCAGCCAAAGTGGTTTTCGCTGGCGTTGGTGTTCTCCTCTTAGTGGGTGGCTTGATTTATTCCCTCTTATGGACTCTCATGACGCTCGGCGTTCCTAGGCGGCTAAAGGTGTCGCTGCGAGCCAAGACACCCTCGTCGACGTCCTCGGTCGAATCAACGGTTTCTTCAGCCGACTCGAGATTTATACTGGCGTCCCGTTGACTCCGGCGATGACAGAAAAAATGGTCGAGATAACGATTGAGGTCCTGGGTATACTTGCAACCGCCACCAAGGAAATGAAAGAGAGTCGAGCGAGTGAGTTTGTCCTTCACCATTCGCATCTCGAGACTCATATCAATTTAGAAAAATTTGTGAAGAGGGTGGCGGGGCGGACGGACCTGGAGGATGGACTGAAGAAGCTCGACAAACTGACACTTGAAGAAGTTGCAATGGCGAGTGCACAGCTCCTGAAGGTCACCCATGACATCCGCAACGAATTGACGGTCGTCGCCGGCGGCGTGGAAGGCGTCGGCCAGAAAGTCCAAGTCGTCGTAACCCAAGTGGAAGACGTCCAATGCGGCGTACAGATTGTCAGGGATCAAGTCGAGGTGGTCGACAAAAGGGTGCAACTGATCGTTGATGGTGAGAAACATGTGATCGACTGTCAAGATCTCTTTATAAACTCCTATCTAGACGGCAAGGGTGCAATGGCAACAGCAACGGAAGCGAAATTTATCGTGCAACAAACAGCCGACGACGTAGACGACGTGAAGCGTTCGTAATCACTCCCATCTTTCGCTGATAGTCGAGTATCTAACACGATTGCGCAGGGAACCAATTGCGAGAGAGCCTCAGGGGATGGCAATCTCCCCCAGATCCATCCACAAGTCACAACTTCGCAAGCGATCGTCAACACGAGGGAACGGCCGAGTGGTTCATCAATGACGGCAAATTCGGGGAATGGAAGGTGAATGGTTCCCTGCTATGGATCCACGGAAAACGTGAGCTTCTTCTACTTGCAACGGCTCCGGTGATCTTATGGGTCATACGAATTTCGCAGCGGGGTCTGGGAAAAGCGTCCTATGGTTCGTTTCACATTAAATCATAAAGTTTTGGACAGCTTACAACCATTGACCAGCTCTGTCATCATCAACGATATTACGACCCTGTGCAATGAAGGATCGGCTTCGATGGCATATTTTTACTTTGACTTTCGGGATATCAACAAGCAAGCCCGCCACAACCTGCTTTCCTCACTTCTCACACAACTCTCTGATCGTTCTGAACGTTTTTGTGACATATTCTACCGCCTCTACAAGACACACGACAACGGCGCGCGTCAGCCCAGTGACAGCGCTCTGTTCCAGTGTCTCAAGGAGATGCTCACACTTTCGAATCAAGGCCCAGTTTACCTAATCATGGATGCTCTTGACGAATGTCCCGATACATCTGATGTCCCGTCCCCCCGCGAACAGGTCCTTGATCTCGTGAAGGACCTCGTCGGCCTTCGAATTCCTAGTCTTCACATCTGTATTACGAGTCGTCCGGAGGTCGACATCAGCGACGTACTCGAGTCAATCGCGTCTCAGGCAGTTTCCCTTCAAGACGAAAGTGGTCAAAAGAAGGATATCGCCGACTACGTCAGATCTGTGGTTTACTCTGGCTCTGGTAAATTTATGAGGAGATGGAGGCTCGAGGATAAGGAATATGTAATCGAGATACTCTCAGAGAGAGCTGACGGAATGTAAGAGCAACTAAAGACGACTATGATCATAGCTCATGGCATTTAACAGGTTCCGGTGGGTCTTCTGTCAGCTAGAAACGTTGCGAAATTGTCTGCCACAGAACGTCCGGAGCGTCCTTAAAGCACTGCCCAAATCTTTGGATGAGACATACGAGCGAATGTTGAAAGAAATTGGAAAGGCCAACCCGCATCAAGCCTATCGTCTCTTACAATGTCTCACTGTGGCAACTCGGCCGCTTCGTGTGGAGGAGCTTGCAGAGGTTCTTGCGCTCGACTTTGATGGGGCCGAGGACGGGATACCGGCGCTGAATAGAGATTGGCGATGGGATGACGAACAACAAGGTGTCCTGTCTACGTGTTCGAGCTTGATCGTCGTCGTCGATAGCGTCGATGATGAAGACCGTCCATCACGCTCTGGGGCCCGGAAGTACCGCGTCGTGCAATTCGCTCATTTCTCAGTGAAGGAGTTCTTGACTTCGGATCGCCTTGCCAACCTCGAAGCAGACATTTCCCACTTTCATATCCGTCTCGAACCAGCCCACACCGTCATCGCTCAAGCATGCTTAGCAATCCTACTCCAGTCAGATTACAACGACAGGGCCAAAAGTAGCTCTCCTCTAGGTGACTACGCTGGTCGGCACTGGGTAGACCATGCCCAGTTCGAGAATGTATCGTTACGTGTAGAAGATGGGATGCGACGTCTCTTTAATCCAGCGAAACCATATTTCGCGACTTGGGTCAACTGGAGCTCGCATAACATTGACAAACAATGGTGGTCCTTTCTACGGGGTTCCACTGGTTTTGATACACTGTCATACTACTATTCTTTGCTTTGGAAACCCGTTTCATCCGCCGGAGTCTATGATCAACGAGACCAAGAAAACTATACACCGTTGTGCTTATACTACGCTTCGTTGTGTGGATTTTCCAACCTGACGAAGTACCTCATCGCCGAGTATCCGCAGCATGCAAACGCTACGGTCGGTTATAACAAGAGTCCACTGGTAGCAGCATTAAAAAACAGACACTGGCACGTCGCAGAGCTATTATATCGAAGTGGTGCAGCCACGGATGTTACCGTTTATAAAAATCGCACACCACTGCACGCGGCATCGGAGGAAGGAATTGTTGATGTCGCACGATGGCTGCTCGGCCACGGCGCAGACGCGAATTCACAAGAGGACGACAACACCACACCACTTCACTTGGCAGCCGCGAATGGACACCTGGAACTTGTTCGAATCCTACTGGGGCATAGCGTAGACGTCAACGCCGCGACGAAGGACGACCGTACTCCACTGCACAAGGCAGCAGAAGGCGGACATGTCGACGTTGCGCGGCTATTAATCCAGCACGGAGCGGACGCAGACACGCACCTTCAGATGCTATTAATTCTAGCGTCATCGTCAAAAAGTGTCGAGACTGTGCAGCTCTTCGTCGAGCTCGGAGCAGACGTCAATGCACAAGATGTAGGATACTCGACGCCTTTGAATGTGGCCTCATCAAAGGGGGATGCTGAAACTGTGCAGCTCTTGATCAAGCTTGGGGTGGATGTCAACGCCCAAGATAAGAGCTACTCGATGCCTTTGCATTTGGCTTCGTCCCGGACTCGGAGCAGTACCAAAACTCTACAACTATTGATCAAGCGCGGAGCGGATGTCAATGCGCGGGATGGGAACCATTCGACTCCTTTGCATTTGGCGTCGTCCAAGAGGAATACTGAAATCGCACAGCTACTGATCGAGAATGGGGCAGATGTCAATGCATACAATGATAGCCACCAAACGCCTTTGCATCTAACGTTGTCTGCGGTGAGTGCAAAAGTTGTGGCATCATTAATGGAGCACTGCGTTTATGAAGGGGACAGAATAACAACCGCTGGATGTCACTGTCAGATCAGAGGGTCATGGAGCTATTGATCGAGCACGGGGCAGATGTTAACGCACAGGACCGGAGCCACACGACACCTTTGCATCTTGCGTCATCTATGGGGGACGCTAAAATCATGCGGCTAGTTATCGAGCATGGGGCGGATGTGAACGCACGGGATCAGACTCACTCTACGCCTTTGCATCTGGCGTTGTCGATAGGGGACGCCAAACCCATTGGGCTATTACTCCAGTACGGGGCGGACGTCCATGCACTAGATCGGAATCACTCGACCCCTTTACACCTGGCGTCATACCGGGGGAATGCCGAAGCTGTGCAGCTCATGATCGAGCACGGGGCAAATGTCAACGCACGGGACGGGGACCACAAGACGCCGTTGCTTTTAGCGTTGTATGAGGTGAGCGGAAAAGCTGTGATACTATTGACGCAGCACTGGGTTAATGAAGGGGACAGGACGATTTCGTTGGGTTATCTGCGAGGAGCGTGCAGCTATTACTTGGGCATGGGGCAGATGTTAACGCACACGATGGGAGTTACTCGATGCCTTTGCACCTAGCGTCTTCCGGGGGAGATGCTGAAAGCGTGCGGCTAATGATCGAGCACGGAGCGGATGTGAATGCACGGGATCAGGCCCACTCGACACCTTTGCATCTCGCGTCATCCAAGGGGAATGCCGAAACGGTTGAGCTATTACTCAAGCGCGGGGCGGATGTCCACGCACAGGATCAAGACCACTCGACGCCTTTGCATCTGGCGTCGTCACAGGGGAGTGCTAAAATAGTACAGTTATTAATCCGGCTCGGGGCTGACGTCCATGCGCAGGATGGGAGACACTCTACGGGTTTTGATCCAGCGTCGTCCGGGGGGAGTGCCGAAACTGTGCGGCTATTACTCCAGCACGGGGCGAATGTCCACGCACTGGATGAGAAGCACGCGATGCCTTTGCATCTGGCGTCGTCCAAGGGTAACGCTGAAATTGTTAAGGTATTACTCCAGCACGGGGCAGATCTCCACGCACAAGATCGGAACCACTGGACGCCTTTGCATCTGGCGTCGTTGACGTGGAATACTGAAACTATGCGGCTATTGATCGAGCATGAGGCGGATGTCAATGCTCGGTGTCTGGCCCACTTGACGCCTTTGCATCTGGCTTCGTACCGAGGGAACTCTGAAACAGTTGAGCTATTGCTTCAGCATGGAGCGGATGTCCACGCACGAGATCGAGACCAGTCAACGCCTTTGCATGTGGCGTCGTGTTGTGGGAATATTGAACCTGTGCAGCGACTAATCCAGCACGGAGCGGATGTTAACGCACATAATTATAGCCACTCGACACCTCTACACCTGGCATTACAAGTGGAATTATCTGGTCAGGTTCCTATGGCAAATGTCAAGGCCAATGTTCAAGTTGTGTCCCTGCTGCTAGAGCATGGTGCAAATGTAGATGTAGAGGATGACGAAGGTCGGACTCCGTTTCAGATTGCGTCGTCGATGGGACAATCCGAGATCACACAGATGATTTCAGACTATTGTGCTATTGTAGAATAGTATGTAGCATGCCAACTGTCGCGGTCGCATATCTACTTAGACTGTCCGCGCGTTCTGTGATAATGTATTCGATACGCGTGATGGAACACTGGCACTTACAAAGGCTAAGATAGATCCCAAAAGAATCTCCAGTCTAGCCAAAACGCCTCTGACACGAGATACCAATCGCACTCCCGCTGCGGGCAAGTCTCGTGTTAGTTTTGGTGTCAGTCGTTGTGTATCGTGCATCATGAATGGATCAGCCGGTCGGAACTGACTCCAAGGAGGTGAATGTGAGGAGAGGGTACGGTGGTCTTTCCGGAGTGCCCCCAATTAGGACAGGCCCCCCCCCTTGAGGAAGATCCGGAACAAATCTGCTTGCGCTGAGATGTCCGGGATTGCCTGTCAGTAAGTCACGTATCGAGCTCAGAACTCTATCAGGAAGTGGTAGGCCATTCGCGTCGCGTCCGGCGGGATTGAAGAGGGCGGCGTAGGTGCCCATCGGTAGCGATTCTAAGAACGACTGGACTGCTCGGTTGTGCCAGTGTGGACACCCGAACTAAAGTACACCTGTCAGATAGGCGGGGATGAAAGTGATACCGATGCATCTTGAGACAGGTTCTGATTATTCAGACCACCGTAACCGATTTCCAAGAGAAAAGGCGAGGATACGGCATAACACCCACCGTTGACAGCCACGGAAGCAAAATACGTGTTGAGCGCTTGCGAGACTTGCTCCTCGTAGAACGCCTGCAAATCTGCAAGGTTAGAAAACTGCTCCGAATACGGCGTGATTGCGATTGTGTTATCTTCTGCGATGGACGAAACCAACCACGTTGTAGAGCTGCTTGAGACACGAAACCGTGATCGTCGTGTTGCAGCTCGGGTCGACGGTCACTCCTGACCCGGCCACGGAGATCTTGTTGTTTGAAGAGAGAGAAGGGGCCACGTTGAGGGCAGGAGATAAGAGAAACGTGGTGCGTTGCCCCTTGGCGCGGTTGAATGCTGTCGTCGGCTGGACGAGCTCAGTGTGCTTGTCGAGAGGTGCGGGAAGGCCGTACTCTGTCGTGCGCACGAGGAAGTCACTGTCCTGAGTGTACTTCCACACACGGATCTCCTAGCACGTGTTTTGAGCTGAGCTTCGGTGCAAACAAGGCGCAGTGACTGACCGTTCCGAGTATGTTCGCCCCTGCGCAACAGGTAGGCGCACGGTGACCCAATTGCCTGCAGGAGACCGATGACACGCCGCCTTCTGTATTCCATGACTTTCTGGCACTCATGGACAGCGTCGACGCTGCTCGCATGCGGCGCTACAAGCGTCTCGACTTCGTAAATGACGGTTGCAGAAGACTCCCGGCCTAGTGCATTGTGCATCAATCGACTAACCTGTTTTTTTTACTTCTCCGACTCGGAACGATCCGCCATACCGCCACTGCGACAGAAGTAAACGCAAAGTAAACGCGTGGATCGCATATTGGCGCAATATATAACCTTCATGTCTTGATTTGCCCGATTTGACACCGGTTCTTTGTGAATCGCAGCTTGCACCTACGAGGAGTGGCCTCCACCGACTCCGTGCGGTGCCGGGTGAAGGGAGTGCGACGCGCGCACGGAGGATCAGACGACGCTGAATGGAAGCTGGTTCTGGGATTATTTAAGAAGCGCGGTTGAGGGAATGCGTCGTAATTAATAATGAGACCATTCACGGAACAGCACAGAGAGCGGGCGAAAGCGCCAAGCCTTCTCGATCGATCGAGAGGGTCTCTGTTGCCGAGGTGAGATCGCGTCGGGTGGGACACTTCGGGAGGGGCTCAGATGAGCGACAGCGGTGGCAGAGGCCCTCTCATTGTAAAAGGGTGTGGTGGGTGGGTTTAAAAGAAAGGATCACGGTTCTTTGGACCGGTTGGAAAATTGGCGGACAGGTTGCAGCATGCAGGAAAGGTGACGCCGCCTCGCCCGCTCACTCAAAGACAATGTTCTAAGGCACCGCTTGTGCCCTGCTCCGCCTCAGACCGGTTAACCACCACAACTCCATCTGTGCCACACCGCCAGGTATTTCCGGGCCTTCTCCGGCGCCGCAGCGAGGACGCCTCAGTCAAGCTCGCCCCGATCGAGCGTCACGACTACGACTACGACCAGAGGAAAAAGGAGATCCCCGGTCTCATGGAATAGATAGAAAGGCGACGCGTTTGATGTTGACAATGACTCGGAAGTCAAAACCGATGCATCAGTCTTGGCATCAGCGTTGATTAGATTGCAAGCGACATGCACGATTTATTTCGTCGTCATCTCTTTGGCAACAAGGTCTTCCGTACGCGCGTCATCCGGCACTCGTTGAATTCATGGTGGGAAGATGATGAGCTACTCTTCCATGTGCTTATGTACGCAGTCGTGTTCTGTATGTGCAAACGCGCGGCCTCTGCCTGCTAGGGCAAAGGGCAATGACTTTGTGCAGAGGGGCGCTCGGGCTGTCAGAACCGACATGGTACATCCGTCTGCCACCCGTCTCCAAGGATAAGGGTCAGTACAGTATGCCCAGAGGTGGGCAAGGCCAGGCAGTCAGTAGCGGTTTCGAACCTGCGAAAGTTCTCGTCAGGAGGCTACCGCTACCCCGACCGCTGCGCCTTCCGAGACCATTTAGGAGCCTACCAGTCTTACGACCTACCAGGGGAGTTGGCTGGCATAGCACGGCGCGGCGCGACCCCTGGTAAACTGGTTGCAAGTGGGGTGAGTGTGAGTGGGGAGGAGGGAGGGCTTCCTGCTCGGCTTATATCGCCAGCCAGCCAGCACGGCATTGGCACTGCGCTCCCACACGCACTCCGGGCAGCCAAAACGGGTAACCCCTTTCGAGGCCCCGGCTGCTCTTTCTCGACCCCATGTGGTCCCCATCAGCGAGGTCATATCGCTGTGGGACCCCTCTGCCATCCGAAGATCCGATAGCGGCAAAGTCTGTGCCCAGCTGAGATAAGCTCTCCCCCAACGACGTCATTAGTGACGCTGCGATCGAGATTACTGACTCCCCGACAAACGTTCAAGCTCTGGCGGCTGTCAAGGACTCAGAAGTGAGGGTGGGACTCAGAGCATGCTCCAACATCATATATCACATTCGGAGTGAGCGTTATGATTCCTCTGTATGCGGCGAGGCTAATAATCACTGACGCGTCGCCTTTGTGCAGAACCACATATTAGTCCTACGATGCTCTGCGGCAGACAATGTTACAGTTTCTCAAACAAGATGATGCGGACGACACACGTAGTACGATCATGCACCTTGAGCTCATATCAATACATAACTCACTCGGCTCGGCATCGTCCACCAGAATAACTGGCTCGATTTTCACGCGCTCGACTCGGCTCAAGCAAAACATCCCCAGACGCGAGCTCATGTTCCCCGAGGTGACCGCGTGCAATAGTGAAGTCGCACAGCATCGTACTTCGGAACTGCACGGGCACGAGCACCAGATGCCAAACCTTCACTTCCCTGGGACCCTGCGCGTTAACAACTTGACACGCTGGGCTCTCCGGCCAGTAGTTATTTTTGTGCAGTAGTAGTGTTTTCCCGAGTACGGATACGGGTAGCCCTTGTCAATCCGAGGGTTACCCGGGCCAATCGCCACACACTACTCATCCTGCGTGTGCGTCAATGCATTTCCCCTCGTTATCGAGCCTCCGAGGTTCGCACCAGTCCTTCGCTACCTAATATCGCTTGTCCAAAAACAAAGAAAAAAGATCGAGTATAAGTGGGACTTAGTTACCTCGCTCTTTGGCCCACCATGTCTGGAGCTGACTATTCCCCACTCACAACTTACGAATCAGACTCTGTCATTGACTTGCGTCCTTACCCTCCACATGGCGGACCTTACTATCGTACTTACCGCTGGCCACAGAGGCTAAGATGGCCTCGTCTGCGGTCATGTGTCAATTATACCGCCCCAGCCATATTTATCATCTTAGTCCTCTGCTATCTTACTTGGGAACCACACATAGAAATCACGTTCTATCGGCGATCGTGGATCAGGCAGGAGATAGAGCCATTAACACCTCTCCACGGCTGCTTCAGACCTGATCAAGCATCCCCGATGTATAACGTCACCGAGCGGCTATATGGCCCCAAGTCCACCGAGGTTCACGCCGGCCTGCCCATGCGTCTAGGCCTTGACTGTTATGACTTTGGGGCTACAATTCGCCCCCTACCTCCCTCTTCATCAGCAGACAGACCACGTACCAACTACCACACATACTGGCGCACGGACTTGGCACCATTCGGTGAGCGACAGGAATATACTCTCAAGTCTTTCTTCGCTACCCAAAACCCTCACTCGCGCTTGATTATGTGGTCTAACGGTGACCTCTCTACCAACGCACTACTCGCAAGCTACGTCGCGCGATACCCGGACGCATTCGAACTTCGCGTTGCGAACACACGCGAACTCTCGAAGGGCACGCCTCTCGAGAATAGTCCCCTCCTCTCCAGCAGCGACAAGAAGGCCTGGTTGGACGGCGACTTGATTCGGCTCCTGGTTATATGGCGCGATGGGGGCGTGTGGGTGGACATGGACATGCTCCTGACTCGCGACCTCTCTCCCTTACTCGAGCACGAGTTTGTGACACAGTGGGACTGCTATGGTATGCCCCCATCGTTTCCCCTAGAAAGAAAAGCGGGATAAATCACACCTCTCCAGACAAAATTTACCAGGCGCTCAATGGCGCGTTGATGCATTTTCATCGGCACTCTCCCTACCTCTGCGAAGCTTTCCATCTTATGGCGACATCAACAACACCGCGTCCGTCCTCTACGGATTGGGGTGCTATCCTCTACCTCCGTTTGTGGCGTCGGCTCGTAGCGGAGGGCATCCCCCCCTTCAAGATTCTTCCATTTTGTTTCTCCGACGCCCGAGGGTGTCGCAAAGACAACCGCCTTCCAGACCCGTTCGAACCAGATCCAAGCGATGGTTACTGGACAAAAGGTCTGATGCGCACAGAGGGCGGCGGTCTCGATCGCAAACTCGCCAAAGTGTTTGCGGTGCATTTGCACAATCAGTGGCAGAAGAACTTTCCACCCGGCGGTTGGGTGGAGCGGTTGTTGTTGCGCAGGTACGATAAAAAATTGGCCGGTGTGCCGGAGTGACATGCGGTACATTCACCACAGATAGAGGTAATCTATAATAAATTGATAATATCATGCTCGAGTAGATGACTTTCACTCTGGAACCACTGGACTTCCGCGACTGTGCCGCCACGTTAGCCCTCAATGCAAATCCGGCATCCGAGTCAGACGGAGTCCGTCTGACCGCCTTCCCTCCATGCCCGTCGCCAAGTAATACATATCCCGATTCGCCTCGTTCATGAGCTTGTCCAGCTCGGACAGCTCCGCGGCGTGCATCGCGCCGAGGTGCGGCTCCTGTGCGAACGTGCTGAGCAGGCTCTCGAGCAAGTACGGCTCTGGTCACATGAGCGACTATGTCACCTGGAGAAATAAAGACTGCAATTGTTAATCGGAAGAGTGATGGGTTATTTGCTGGGTCTAATTCTAATAAGATGAGCTAGACTGGAAAGACTGAAAGAGGCCGCTGATGTCTAAAAGCGAATTTGTTACTAAATAGAACCCACGATTACGGTGAGATCGAAAGTGCAGTAACGACGGTGTAACAGTTTACTCACGAATTCGGAATAGCAGTGTACAAAAGAACGAAAAAGTGCCAGTCTTCTTGGGCTGAACGCTCAAGACTGTGGACGCCTGTTGCGGGTGGGATTTGTGACTATGTTCAACCGATAGGGGACGATGCATTCGAGCCCACCTTCGAAATCTAGCGCCACTATATGTACATCCTCCGTAGGTGAAACAGACATCCAGACACCTAAGTACGCTCAGTATGGTGTAATTTTGCATCGTAAATGGCTCGAAACAAACCTGTTGTCCGCATTGCGCTTCCCGCAAAAGGCGTATCCACCACTGGTAGATGATTCAGGGTGCCAGTGAAGCTTTTCCCGACAGATTGCTCTCCCATCGACGATACAACCTTCACCGGCTAACGTCAAGTCAGACGCCCCGGTCAGGGTCATTCCCGATGACACGAATCAAACGTCTTACCTTTGAGGCCCAATAAGACTGGAAAATAGACTCGTACCACCCGAGAGACAGATGGTCTACGATTCTGTTCACCTCAGCCCGAGTAACGATTTCTCAAATTGAGCTGATATAATCCCATAATACATGTTGAAATGTCGCTTGAGCTTAAGTTCCAGCCTTCCAGTGGCACGTGCGAGTTACCTCGGCGTCGGGCATAAGCAGAGATGAGATGTGAGCGTAGCCTCGCAAACACGATCCCTAGTCACGACGCAGCTGTGATCAGGGACAATTCCCCTCGATCTGTAGTTGAGACATTATTTACATTCTAACGGAGTGCGGGTTTCCGCACATTATTTCACGTGTATGTAGACACGTTATGCCCACCTGGCTCCCCAGTCGTTTCTGACAACTTCTGGTGTGCCAGTTCGCCCTGACTGCTGCGCCCGTTGCGTCAGAACGAATCTGTTCTTATGAGTGACCGTAATGTGGATGGGGATGGGGCATAGTAGATCTCTGAAGAGCGTGGCTGATAGGAACTGCCCTGCAAAAGGAGGTGGGAAAGGCTGTGCGGACACCACGATACTCCTGAGTTCGTCGCCACTTGCAGTTGGCTTGTCCGAAGTCTTTTCAAAGGTGGAAATGATTTGGGAAAATGGGAAGAAAAAGGACGCCGATCGTCAGTGACGAATATCAGCGTTTTCTGCCGCCGCTGGCCGGAAGATGTTGTACGGCGTTTAACCGTTGGGACAATGGGAAAGCATGTCCAGATGACGTCATGGCAATCGATCAGACAATTGTGGATCGTCTGTTTGACATGGGCGTGATGATGCATTCAATCATACTCCTTGGAATGCGAACTCGGTGGGTTTCTGAGTGATGTCGAGAATTACAGGTCGACACAAGGGGGGTTCGGACCGTGGTTCCGTGACCCGATGCTGGGGGGGGGGGGGGTCGGCCGAAAGTCCTTAAAAAAATTTACTTTTTGGGCGTCTAGAAGGCCGGCCCGCTTATCCGGTGGGTTCCTGCCCCCGTCCTGTCGCTCTGCTGCCGCCACCGTTCTTGCAACCAACAGGAAGAGGTAGTTGATGACGAGCTGGGCTTCAGCCCAGTGATCGAGATAAGTTTTTTCTTTTTCTTTTTGGTTCCTCACTATGTCCCTCCTCTGTAGTGCCTGGGCTTCCTCCCTCTCACGGAAGCTCGCCACCACTGCCACCCCATCATGGCGCTGTAAGGATAGTTCGGGCGCTGGGCCCGAAATCGTATATTTTCAGCACTTTGACCTCGGTCCGGCATCGCGTGACTCACTGCCATTTCGGATTCGGCGTCGTCACTCACTATCGCTCCCCATCGATTGCATTCCCTCTCTCCCTCGTGTGTGTACACACACACACACACACACTCTCTCTCTCCTTCCTCTCTTCGTTCGTTACTTCTCCCACCCGACGTCCTACTATCACCCTCGCAAATGGACGAGGCCAATCGACACTCGAAGACAGGCCACGCGTTCCCGCGCCTCGTGTCGTCTTTGTCCTCAAGACCTGTCTCCGTTGCATCGCCCATCTCAAGGCCCATTCCTTTGGCTTCACCCTCGTTATCGTTAGCCTCGGCGCCGGCCTCTTTGGTTCCTTATATCTTCTTGTCTCCTCGGTTCCTTTGTTCGTACCTTACCGTTTGTCTAACTCTCGATTGTTTCCGCGTCGATTCCTTCCCCTATCTCCCTACTCCTTTTACCTTACATCCACCTACTTGTCTGAAGTAGCTACGGTTCTCGTTTGTATTTAAACCGCTCGCTCTGACTCGGAAATTACATCTCGGTTTTCCCCTCTCATCCTCTCGGCTGCGCGATCGTCCCGGAAGTCAGGCCCTACCGCGGGCACTCGAAGGACATCGCATCGCGTCGCATCTCGTCGTCGCCTCACCTCGTCTCGCCGCTTCGGACGGCATCGTTTTCTTGTCTCGGTCTCGCTTCGTCCATCCACACTCGTTCCCGCCTTCGTCCGTTCGCATTCGCACCGGCTATCGCCGTCGCGAACGCTTCGGACTCGGTCCCTCCTCTGTCCCTCTGTAACCCCTGCGGGATCCCCTCCGCCTTCGGACTCACACGGACCTCGGCTCCGTACAGCGCGCAAGACCCATTACGCCTCACAACGCACCCACCGTGCTGTCTTGCTCCCGATGTTTTCTTTGCATGTACAGCTGGTACATGCGCTTCCCGAGTACAGCACCCGTCCTGCCATATTTTTTCTACCGCTTCAGTATCCAGCGCGTTCGGCGGTTTGCTCACGGTATGTGGTCCTATCTCTCTCAGAACAAGCGATTCATGACCTATTATTGTTTCTCTCGCGCATATCTCAATCCCCACCTCCCTCTCACTGCATGCAAGCCCGTGGTCGCCGTATACACCTTTTGCCATGGGCGTCTGCCACTTTTGCCACCCCGTCACAGCACGCAAGACCCATCACGATGTCGCGCTGCAACACCATCACAATGCCACGCCATCACGCCATCACAACACAGCGTGCGAGCCCCCACAATGCTACAACGCAGTGTCGACACTGCAAGAGATCCCGCCGCGACGTCAACCCAACACGGTATGCAAGTCCCACCTTAATGCCAGTCGCGAACGACGACAGACCGATGGCCTGGCCATTACAGCGATGTCGGTAAGGCGGTGACGACAACGACGTGGCGACGACGACCACGACCACGACAATTAGGACTGCGACAACGGCAACGTAGAGTCGTAGAGTGACAAGGTGACAGCGGTCACAAGAACCATACACCGACGAGTCGAAGCTGCGACCATGACCGCGACCACGATGGAGAAATTAGGACTGCGAGCATGGCAACGCAGAGTGACGGCGGTTACGACAACCATACGCCGACGAGTCGAAGACCGCGACAACGGAAGGCATGCAATGAGGCATACACATGCGATGTCGTTGGCCCCATCCTGGCTCCCTTACTTACACCTAGCACGGCGTAGATCATTCGTTTATTGCTGAATATATGAGTAATTTTTTGCCCCTTGCAATGGATGCTGCCATAGCCCTCACGGGCCACACGTCGCTGTGCCTTGTCCATCCCTGGGCCATTCAATCATGCATGCCTCTACGTGATGCACAACGCCGTACGGATATTTGCAAGGTTCAAGGGGACATCACTCTTTAATAGCTAAGGCTGCACATGGGTGCAGCACGTTCAGAAATGCGAGAGGTGAACTGCATCGGTTCTATATTTGGATAAAATTTCCTTTTTGGGAGGTACACGGGGGGGGGGGGGTCAAGGCTCGACCCCTTAAAAAAATTTACCGACCCCGTGCGATTTTTAAATTTTTTGACCCCCCTTGGGTCGACAAGTTCGAGAATTTAGGTCAATACCGACGAAATGGATGTTGTCCCGATTGACGATTGACGTGAGAAGCGCCGCATCGAGAATCGAGATCGACTGGGAAGTTGGGGAGTGTAACGGAAATTCCATGGGTCGCCGTGAATGTAGACCAGCGGCAGCAGAGTCAGGGATTGGCTGTTGGCCTTTTTGGGACATAGATGTCTGTTAGTAGTAGTAGTGCTGAGGATGACGAGATGTAGTGATTACTAAGTGGCCCACTGGTCCTCGGCGCCTGGCATCGCCTGAAGCTCATGTGCGGATGCACAGGTGATTACGTCGTGAGAGCGCGTGCCCTAGTGGCATGCAGGAAGAAGTGGTGAGGTATGAGCGTAGGTTTTAACACGATTCTTACTACTAGTGCCTTTGTTATTCGGGTTTTTGCAACCGGAATATGATCAGGGATAAGTGAATTCCTCGGTATTTACTTCGAGTACGCTAAGATGTCGTTCATGTTCGTATCCAACGGGGGACGGATGCCCGTCCCCTATATCACTTAGTTTTACAGTGTTTACTTGCATTTAAGAACGCGTCATGTAGACCTGGTACCCCTGTCATATTGTAAAGAGGCTACTACATTGGGACAGAGGTAGAGCAAGGAGATAGGAGAGGAAACGCGTTGTAATAGGCCCAGTGCCATATAGGGTCATGTACCCCAAGGCGCACTCAAATGGATTCCAAAAAAAAAAAAGACCTGGTACCCCAGTCGTTCACGCTGCGTCTGGTGTGCCAGAACATCCGAGTCGAAAACCCGCTCCCGTTCAACATGCCTATTCTTGTGCCTATTGCACCACTATAGGATTATTGCAGTCGAATTGATGTCCGTCGTTCGACACGTATCCAATACCACTGGCATTCGCGGCATTCGCGACCGGATGGAACATTGGCAGCGTGCAGTGGGAGGGCTGCGCGTTAGCTCCACCCACCTCGATGGTATGTTCGAGCCCTTGTTGATTGAAATTCAGTTCTGGAAACCCATGAGGGGCATTATTACCTGGGCACACAGCATCGCTGTTGGGGATTAATAGGCGAGGCTCCGCGTGAGTACGAAGCTGGTCCACGTACCACTTCGCATAGTTCACTTGGTCTTCACGAGAATACGGATCTACAGCGAGTTGGCTAAGCCGCGAAATATCCCACAGAGTCGTTGCTTCCGTTACCTTTGAAACCTGAGAATCTTATGAGTAAAACTAGATACAACGTTCGGATGACGAACGCCAAGACGAACGCACCCATGCGGCGCCAGTGAAGGCCGTGTGTTATCCAGTCTTTAGGTTGGTGGGAGCTTGGGACAATTTTCTCGGTAATATGCAGGACTTCGACATTGTCATGGTGATCACCACGACAGTAGTCGATGTGCACGTGTCTCCCCATCGACGTGCATACAAAATTGCACAGCATGGGGGCACTGTCATCCTTCGACGAGAATTTACGTCTGTCCAACACAAGGCCATTCCCTTCTATAGTACCGTCGATAACACATCGTGTACGTGACATAACCCCATGGCGGGTTTCGTGTTCCTGTTGAGAATGACCTAAACTCGAGTTAGTGAGGAACAAAGAAGGCGCTCGATGCCGAACCCAAAGGAAGTGTGCAGAGATAACCACAGGTCTCGCACCTAAAACGGATAAGCGCTTCTAAATGTGGGGCTATATTCCTGGCTTACCTGCTCTCGCAGAAGTGGAATGGCTGCTCTTCCTTGCTATGAATGTGAGGTCCTCGGTGCTCGACCTTCCATGGCTCGATTACTTTAACGCAAGGGAGGCGCTTAGCGGCTGGGGCGATGTTCCGTTAGGAGGCTAATATAACGTCCGGGATGACGTACCTTGAGAATACTAGTTGCCTCTGTAAAATATCGACGTGATTGTTTCGATTGACATACCCTTACCTTTGTGTACTGAGAGGCTTCGTGTTTTGGAGTAAACGTAGCTTCTACGGATAGCGGAGTCGTCTCGACTTGGCATATACCCGGAGCAGAACACAAGGCGTTACACGAGTGTTCCTGGCTAGACAAATAAAGCGTGGTAGAGGGAAAAAAGTAGTGGGCATACCCGCAAAGGTGATTCTCACTGCGAGATAGGCCGTGCAAGTGGTCTCCGCTGCACAATCTCTTGCACAATTGGCAAGAAATTGGGCAGAATCTATGTTCGCACGTGTGGACTGTGTGTTCCTCGAATCTGACCAATATTCTGTCAGAATGGAACATTGGGGTTGAGTTAACTCACATCGGGACGCGACATGTCCTTGAACACGTAAATGATTTCCCGTTCGGCAACCTCAGGTTAACCAAATCGCATGGCTAGGGGCACACTTAAGTGTAGAACCAGAAGACCGTTCGACGTTGAAACATACTTTCCCACATACATGGACCGGCACAGAACAAACGTGGCCGCCTTCGTGCGAGACCGGCTAACGGATGATTAGGGATCAGACTAGCGGCCCAGTGCGCAAACTAGTAGCAGGAACGGAGTGTTACCTTAATACACTTGTCAACACAGCCACACTTCTGAGAGTGTCCGCAAGGCTGTCCGCATAGATGAGCGTCTACATGGCACCTGGGAGGCGTTGGATCGGGTGAGTAGTGGTGCTGAAGTGATGGATTCCCTGAAACTTACACATGGTCTGCGGAATGGCCCGCACTGAGATAGTATTATGTTAGAACGGTCTATCATTGGGCGCATGATGACTGGACCTACGGCTGGCCGCAACGTCTTACAGCAAGTAGCTCCTGGGGGCAGAAGGTACAATGGTGAATGCACTCGTGGCTCGTTAGGCAATCGTGATCGCCTTCGTGTAAATGGTTCTGTGTGCAAAACAGGTTACAGCCGGCACATTTGGACTTGCAGAGCTGGATGCTGGCACGGAGATCTCTCACTGCGCTGTTAAACGCTCGGCGCAACTTTTCGATGCTTGCGTGCTCGGCCTGGAAGCGTTGCATATTGGACTTCAGCCACTTATCGACGTGGGCAACACGCAGGTCGACGAGATGAGTCAGGTGCTGCACGAGGTCGGAGATCCATTCCGGGTCGACGACCTGTTGCCGGGATCCAAACCGATCCCAAGAATCACGCAGAACTTCAAGACGATGCTCGCGATCGGCAGCTGGCCCAGTGAGCAGGAATCGGGCTTCGGTGTCCTCCGCTTCCATCACAAGATCCGTGTAGAAATCCTAACGTCCTCAAGACTCAAGCAGACATTGTCTGCTTCTATTTTCACGCTTACCTTGAGAGGCTCAGGCTGCGGGACTACTTCAGAGTATCCAGTCTCCAAGGCGATTGGCAAGACCTTGAGGAGAGAACTCATGCGATGTGTGGCCATATTTTCTAAAACGGACGCTGACAAGAGAGCAACCGCTAGAACATAGGAACATACGCGAAATGGCTCCCCAGTCGTTTGCCTATCGGTACGCATGGGGCTCTAATCAGTTGGTGAATCAGCGGGTTGATAATCGAACGGACCTTCAACTTGGCCATCAACGTTTTGAGTGTATGCAAGAACTCGCCGGCAGTGTTGTGTGACGTTCCCTGTTGGTCGAGCTTCTTTTTGACAGCAGAGAAAATTCTGTAAAAGTCTTTCGACTCCATCACCGGCCACGGGATGATTTGCAACTTCCCCGCATGAAGGCGGGTGATGAAGTTAGCGTCTTGCTCATCGTGAACGATCTTCCGGAATTTGAGAGCGAACCTAGATACATTTAGTGGCGGAGAACGGTGTACAACAAGAAATTATACGCTTACTCTCTCGTCACTTCAACTCTGTCCGAGTCGATGACATCCTGGGTCACATGAGCGACTATATCACCCGAACAACTGGAGGCGTTCGCACCTCAATAATGACTGCAAGTGTTGATTGGAAGAGCGATGGGTTAGATGCCGGATCTAATACAGATGAGCTGGACTGGAAAGACTGAAAGAGGCCGCTGATGTCTCGACTACTAGTAAAAGCGAAGTTATTACGAAATAGAACCTACAAATATTACGGTGAGATCGCAAGCGCGGTAATGACTGTGTAACAGTTTACTCACGATATTCGAAATAGCAGTATTGAAAAGAACGAGAAGAGTGTCCTCCTGGGCTGAACGCTCGAGACTGTGGACGCCTGTTGCGGGTAGGATGTGTGATTATGTTGAACCGATAGGGGATGATGCATTCGAGCCCACCTTCGAAATCCAGCGCTACTATAAGCCCATCCTCCGTAGGTGAGACAGACATCCAGACACCTAAGTACGCTCAGTAGGGTGTAATTTTGCATCGTAAATGGCTCGAAACAAACCTGTTGTCCGCATCGCGCTTGACGCAAAAGACGTGTCCACCAGATGATTCAGGGTGAAGTTTTTCCCGACAGATTGCTCTCCCATCGACGATACAACCTTCACCGGCTAACGTCAAGTCAAGCGCCCCACTCAGGGTCGTCCCGATGGCACGAATCGAAGGTCTTACCTTTGAGGTCCAATAAGACTGTAAAATCGACTCGTACCATCCGAAAGATAGACTGTCTACAATTCTGTTCACTTCGGCCCCGAGTAATGATTTCTCCAGCTGAGCTGGTGCAACGCCATCCTTTAGCGGAACGAATCTGTTCTTATGAGTGACCGCGATATGGATGGGGATGAGGCATAGCATATCTGCTAGCCACTCGCCAGCTCTGAAGGGCGAGACCGGCCAGTCCGCACTGGATAGGAATTGCCTTGTAAAAGAGGGGAAAGACTGTGCGGACACCACAAAACTCTTGAGTTCGTCGCCAGTTGGCTTGCGCGAAGTCTTTTCGAAGGTGGAAACGATATGGGAAAAATAGGAAGAAAAAGGACGCCGATAGTCGTCAGTGACGAAGATCAGCGTTTTCTGCCGCCGCTGGCTGGAAGATGCTATTATATGGCGTTTAACCGCTTGGATAACGGGGAAGCGTGTCCAGACGTCACCATGGCAATCGATCAGACAGTTGTGGATCGTCTGATTGACATCGAGTGATGCTTTCGATCGCCGTTCTTGGAATGTGAATTCGGTGACTTCCTGAGTGATGTCGAGAACAACAGATCGACAAGTTCGAGAATGTAGGTCAATACCGACGAAGTGGATGTTGTTCCGATTGATGACTGACGTGAGAAGCGCCGCGTCAAGATCGACAGGGAAGTCGGGGAGTGTAACGGAAATTCCCAAGGGGTGCGCGGGATTTTTAGCGCCCATATGGACCTAAGGGGGAGGGTGGGTTCAAAGGGGTCTTAGCATATTTTTCACATACCGGCGCTAATAGGGCGCTAATCACCATCGGCCTTCTCGGAGACCTAGATAAGCTTAATAGGCTTGGTCCTTTAAACGCATTTGGCTTGCATTTGGCTTCTATGTCAGCCGCTGAGATAGCTTTTTGTTCCCAATAGAGCTATACATCAAAGCACTAACATTTCGAGGCAAGAGGGCGACAGGGTTACAGGGTTGCACACGAGGTTACTCTTACGAGGTATGGACGCTCAGAATAGTAAAAGTAGTAAGTAATAAATAGAATAGAACGCGTGCGCAGGCTGTGTCTGTACAAACGGACAAGCCTTCTCAGTCTCTGCGCACGCTAGAGCAGATACTAGGTATATTCACCTGTACAAACGGACAAGCCTTCTGGGCCGGGTGAGTACAGGTCGCGATAAGTAAACTACTATAACTCACCTCAGTCTCTGTGCACGCTGGAAAGGTTATAGGCGACGGCCGAGAATAGGAGCGGTCACGTGCAAGTGACCGCGAGAATGTTAAGTCGAAATGGAGAATACGAGCGCGAGTGAGAATGTCTTTGCGAGAGCACACGGGGAATTTGGACGAGTCAAGAAATCGTTCGTTACATTTGTGGGCTCCTTTTGAGCCGTATTTTATAAGTACACGTACAGTAGTATGAAAGGCATTTTCAAAACGATCGAAAACGCATGAGTAAGAAGCTCGGGGAGCAGTATAGTAAGTCGGTCAGACGCACAGACCTTCGGGCACGATACCGAAGCGGATACACGTCGCGCTTGCCTCTGATTCGAGGCTGCAAAACGTCCTTCAGACAAAAACGGGAACGCGCGAGGAACATTTGAGAGAATGAAGTCACAGTAATAATATACATACATCATAAGCATCATAGCTGCCTTGAGCAGCTTTCCGAATCTGCAAATCGTAACGTATCGAAGCCGGTAGAACGCGCGAGAACGAACGAAGCCAGAAACGTACATGCCCAAGAGGGGCCGGGTCCAAAAATTGAGCGGGCAGGTGAAACACGAGGCCGAGGCCGAGCGTGATGCGCGCGGACGCCACCGCCGCTCGGACCTCCGGCGAAACGAATCCGCCACACGCTAGAGCAGATACTGAGGTGCTACGATATGGAAATACGAGACCTTTTATACTAAAGACGTTTGGAAATAAAACTTTTCCTCCACTTCCGCAGAAACGCGCGATAGCGGGGATCGAGACAGTAAGTAGCAAAATATCAAGACATCGCGCGGGTTTGCACGACGTCCGCTCAGTACCAAAATATAACAGATATACGAAGATAACACAAAATAGGATCTCACATGAAAGTATTCAACACTCCCCCTCAAACTGCGCGAAGTCCGAGACATTCCACAAAGTGCTTGACCTTCGGGGAGGGGAGCGCCTTTGTCAGCGCGTCGGCCACCATGTCCGCCGTGGGGCAGTACACGAGGCGTATTGCCCCATTCTCCACGACCCAGCAAATGAAATGGTACCTGACATCGATGTGCTTGGTACGCGGGTGGAACTGGTGGTCCCGCGTCAGTGCGATCGCAGACTGGTTGTCCGAGAACAACGTCGTCGCGCCAACGACAGGTTCGAAGACCTCGGACAGCAGATTCTGGAGCCATAAGGCCTCCTTCATGCCGTGCGTCGCAGCGACATACTCGCTTTCGGTGGTCGAGAGGGAGACGATCTCCTGTTTCTTCGAAGACCAGGAAACCGCACCGCCGTCAATGAGGAATGTGTATCCGGTGATCGCGCGGCGGTCTTCCGTCATACTACCGTCGGCGTCTGCATAGCCAACCAGCATGCGCTGCGTCTCGCCGTATGTAAGCCATAAGTCGCGCGTCCCCGCAAGATAGCGGAAGATGCGTTTTACCGCGGTCCAGTGTGCCATCCCGGGGTTGGCCGAGAACCTGGCGACAGTGGACACCGCGAACGCGATATTGGGGCGGGTGGCGAGCGCGGCCCAGTTGAGCGCGCCGACAGCCTCGCGGTAGGGCACGTCACGCATGACCGCGAACTCAGCCGCATCCGCCGGGGCTTGCTCGAGAGTGAGCCGGACTTGAGTGTCGAAGGGGGTGGAGACGGTCTTCGCATCGTCGAAGCCGAAACGACGCAGGATTGAGTCGATGTAGGACCGCTGCGACAGGTGGACGGTGCCCCCAGCGCGGTCCCGCTTCACCTCGATACCGAGCATCCAGTGGAGCTCGCCAAGGTCCGTGACCTCGACGTGCTTCCGGAGCCCAGCCTTGAGGGCGTTGACCGCTGTGGTGCTGCTTGCCGCGATCGTGCAGTCGTCAACGTGAACCGCGATGACGATGATCGCGCAGGGAGACTTGATGTGCTTGTAGAACACGGCTTGGTCCACCTTGCACTGCTGAAATCCGAGGCTGCTGAGGATACTGACGAACTTCTGGTACCAGCGTCGCCCAGCCTGTTTGAGTCCATACAGAGACTTGCGCAGGCGTAGAACGCGGCCGGAAGTGTCTTCGCGATAACCGGGGGGGTGACGCATGTACAGTACCTCGTCGGGCATCAACTCGCCGTTGAGATACGCACCCTTGATGTCTACCTGGTGCAACTCAAGACCGAGGCGATTAGCCATCGCGATGACAGTGCGCGACGATGCGAGCCTGGCGACGGGGGCGTAAGTGTCGAAATAGTCAACACCCTCTACCTGACTGAAACCCTGCGCAACGAGGCGCGCCTTGTATCGCACAACCTTGCCTGAAGCGTCCTTCTTGGCCTTAAAAACCCACTTGGAGCCGATAACGTTGGCTCCGGGGGGTGCGTGTTCAAGCGTCCAGGTGCCAGCGGCGTGGAGTGTGGCGAGCTCCTCGCGGATGGCTTGCTCCCAGAGTGGCCAGTCGGGCTGGCGCTTTGCCTCTGCGAGGTTGCGCGGCTCTATAGCCTCTGAGTCAGCGGTCTCAGCCACCAAGGCCATTTCGACTCCGACCCAATCCTCTCGGAGGGCAGGCAAGCCGCCTTCGACAGCCCACGCCATATCGATGGAGTCCTCCTCGTCACCTTCTGCAAGGCTCCCGGGGAGGGTAACGCCCCTAGGTAAGACAGGGTCAGATCGGCGTGTGGAGGCAACACCAACACCAGCTTGGAGCTCTCGCACGATGCGGGATGGTTTGCAAAGACGCGTGGTACGCGCAGGCTGTGGCTCAGGGTCAGGCTCTGGCAACATTGCCTCGACTTCGGACAGAGACGACAGCGACGTCAGTGGGGATGGCGGGTCAGGTACGGGGAGTGGCTGGATGGGAGGTGGAGGCGCGGGCAGCAACAACGGTGCGGCGGGCGGCGCGGCGGGCGGGTCGTCAAAAGTTGAGGGAGTGGGTACGTCCATATGCTCCCCCTCGAGCCGCTCGGCCGCTGCGAAATACACATTCCGCTCGACGCCAACTGACTTGTTTGTAGGCCAGTACACACGGTGACCGCGCGACTCGACGTCGAATCCGATCCAGCGCCCCATGCGCGCTCGAGGTGCGAGCTTAGAGCCGTCCGGGTCGTGCACCCAAACCTGCTCACCGAAACGCTTCAGACCAGACAAATCGGGCGGGGACCCGTACAGCGCCTGCCAAGGTGTGCCGCCGCCCAGTGCCTGCGTCGAGGTGCGATTCTTCAGCCAGGTGGAGTGCCTCAAAGCCTCTCCCCACAGGCTCTGGGGAAGGTTCGCCATGTGGAGCAGCGCCCGCACCTTTTCGATAAGGGTACGGTTGAGGCGCTCGGCCACACCGTTCAGCTGTGGCGTGTCGTGGACGGTGAGTCGACGCGCGGTACCGGCGGCTGCGAGATGCTGATCGAACTCAGCATTCAGGTACTCGCCGCCGTGGTCCGAGCGTAGGACTTTGATGGCGTCACAGTGGTTCTGGGTCCGCGCCCACGCCTCGAAGTGGCGGTAGAAAGTGAGCACATCGCTCTTGGCGACTAGGAGGTAGGTGAAAGTGAAACGTGTGGCATCATCCGTGAACGTGACAAAATAGCGCCGTCCACGACGTGTTGCTACCGGGGCGGGGCCCCAGACATCGGTATGTATCTCGTCTCCGAAGTTCTGGGCTTGCGAGCTAACGCGCACCCTAGGGATGGGCTGGCGTGTTGCGCGCGCGAAGATGCACGCCTCGCAGTGCTCTTCCCGCAAGTTCGAGTCGAGCGCGATGCCGGTGACTAGGCCATCGCTGACGAGCCTGCGCGCACTGGTGGGCGCGATATGCCCCATGCGCCGGTGGAGCTCCATGACGCTCACCACCTCGACGGCATACACGCAGTCCTCCTCGTGGGAGACGCGGTACAGGCCTCAAGTTGACCTCGCGATGCGCGCGAGACGGTCGCCGGCGCTCAAGTGGATATCGAGGTGCCCATTGGCAATAGCGATGTGGTAGCCCAGGCCGTCCAAAGCCCCAAGCGACACCAACGTGTACCCGACCGACGGCGCGTGCAAGACGTTTTCGAGGGTGAGATCGCACTCTCCACTCTCGTTGGGTGCGCTGACGACCATGTCCCCCATGCCCACGGCCGGGAACTGCTGGCCATTGGCCGCGTTCAGGAATACCGGGGGGTCGAGAGGTCGGTAGGTGAGGAAGTCGCTGCGGTAGGGGGAAATGTGGCACGTGGCGCCGGAGTCGTAGAGCTCGACACGGGTGGGTCTCGCCGCCTCCATCTGCGTGATAACAGCTGCTGCGAGCCCGCCAGACGACGCGGCACCCACCCCTGCCTCTTCACACTCGGGAGGAGCAACGACCTCAAACTCCGGTAGCTCCAGGACGTCCCCAACGAACACGGCTGACCAGCATCCATCTGGCTCAACGGGCGTCCAGCCCTCTATGCTGGCGTCATCTTCGGGAGTCGCCACGGCATTAGCTGACCCCACTGGCCTGTTCTCGGGCCTGATCGCATTCTGGTAAGTCGGCGGCTGACTGGACTGGCCCGACTGAGACTGGTTTTGATTAGACTGGGTATCCTTCTTCGGCGACCGACACTCTCGTGCCCAGTGACCGAGTTTGCCACAATTATGGCATTTACCCTTTCGGTGTTTCTTTCCTCCGTCCCCCTGAGTGGCTGACATCGCTTCGTCCGGGCTCTGGGACTGCTTCCCTTTGCTGGACGGGCCTCCCTCTCGCTTGCGTCGCGCCGCCAGACGATCCGCCTCCTCAGAGATGTGGTCGATGAGGGTGTCGGGATCAATGGGGGTGGTAGGTGATATGACGCGAGCCGCGGTGAGTAGTCCAGATGCGAACTTGGACATCTCATCGGGAAGGGACTTGATGATAGCGGAGCGATACTCCTTCTCCGTCAGGGTGACGCCGACTGCCGCAAGCTCCTCGCGCTTGACGCGCATCTGGCCAAGGAAACTGCGGACGTCCCCGCCGCGCGGGCAGCGCAACTCCGAGAACGCGGTAAGTAAGTCTGTCTCAGCATATTGGCTTTTGACGCTGAACTCGGTAGTAACCTTGTCCCAGCGTTCTTTAGCGGAAACGAGAGCTCTGAGACGAACAGCAGTGGAGTCGGGGAGGCGTTGGGAAAGGAGGTATTTAGCCACGACCTCGTCCTGGTTCCACTCAGCTATAGCTTTCTTCTCGTCGTCCGTGGGCTTGTTCACGTCAGCCGGGATGGGGCAGGCAGACTTTCCAGTGAAGTGGCCCCACTTCTGGTTAGCCTCCATAGCCTCCTGGAAGCGCATCGAGAATATAGCCCAGTTTGAGCCGGTGGTGTCGAGACGGGGAACGGATGTGGGAAGGGGATCATTCATAGCAGCAGGGAGGGCAGGGCCCATAACCTCTTACGAGGTATGGACGCTCGGAATAGTAAAAGTAGTAAGTAATAAATAGAATAGAACGTGTGCGTGGGCTGTGTCTGTACAAACGGACAAGCCTTCTCAGTCTCTGCGCACGCTAGAGCAGATACTAGGTATATTCACCTGTACAAACGGACAAGCCTTCTGGGCCGGGTGAGTACAGGTCGCGATAAGTAAACTACTATAACTCACCTCAGTCTCTGCGCATGCTAGAGCAGATACTGAGGTGCTACGATACGGAAATACAAGACCTTTTATACTAAAGACGTTCGGAAATAAAACTTTTCCTCCACTTCCGCGGAAACGCGTGATAGCGGGGATCGAGACAGTAAGTAGCAAAATATCAAGACATCGCGCGGGTTTGCACGACGTCCGCTCAGTACCAAAATATAACGGATATACGAAGATAACACAAAATAGGATCTCACATGAAAGTATTCAACAGTTACACACATCTTGTTGACTGACTCCAACATGCCCACTCAGACCGACTCGGATGAGGCATCGACTACACCTGATGTGCCACCTATTCCCACTCCAGATGACGACGGCAGCTACACTTGTGATATGTGTCTCCAGAAGGTCCGCATTGGTAGTGGAGGTGCCAAGAACTTCCTGCAACACCGTGGCTCACTTGGATGCTTAAGGGCAAAGAAAGTGGCAAAGGCGAAGGTGAAAGCGAACCAGACAGGAAAGAATGCCATAACTTCATTCTTCCAAAGGGTTACAAACACATCTACAACATCCTTGGCGGCTCGCGCTCCTCCCTTCACCTCTTCACCCCTCACCCCTTCCAATCTGCCGCGTCGACCTAGTGTTGAGACAGCACAGTCAGTAAACAAGCAGACCTCTGCGTGTCCTGATGCACATGCGATGGCACTCCTGGCTAGGCTCGACCGTGCAGCACAAAACCTCCCATTACAGATTCCAGAGGCGGAAGAAAGCGATGACATTGCTCGTGTTGTAATTGGCGATGGCCCTGATGACTAGTGATTTCCCGGCCCGGCTTGGCCTGAAAGCCCAGCAAATGGCCTGGCTTTTGATGGCTCAGGCCCAGAAAGTCAGCAGCCCGGGCCACTATTCATGGCCTCTAAGAGCTTAGGCCCCAGTTGGCCCGCAAGCCACGGCTTCATATGTTGTCGGCCTGGCAGGCTCACAAGCCATGGCCTGTATGTCTCATTAAGACAAATTATAGTATAGTAAAAGCTCGAACACTAATATAGACCATGACAAAGTAGATGCCCCACAGGCCCGTGTCACAGTATAAGATTGAGAAGGACATGTACAATCACTAGGGAACGCGACTAAGACGCGCAGGATTTAAGGAGCGGCCGTGGTCGCGCAGGCCTCTGCAGAGCGCGAGATCTCGTATATGTGTTCGGGGCGATCGTAGACACGTTGGTGTCAAAGGAATAAAGCCGCACGCAAGTGCAACGAGGTCGGGAGAGGGAGTGGTGGGCTACATAGAGCCCCATTGGGTTGGGTGGTCGCAAGTGATCAGAAACAGTCATGCATGCTTCTGCACGATGCGAAACTTCGCCCAGATGGCCGCCTTTGTTGGTAAAGTGTCGAGCCTGAGTCGCTAAGGCCGCGTGCAAGTGCAGCATGCTGGGTAATATAAGGGACACTGAGCTCTGAAACACAAAGGGAGAAGTCTGTACTATTACTCGAAAACGTAGTTGTAAGGTTGTAAATACATGAGGTATATACTAGGGAAAGTGGCTAAGGAATGTGGGTAAATTAACTAGGCAAGGGGAATGCTGAAACACATTGGAAGTGCAGTTGGATGGGTGGGGGAACAGTGTGCTTGCAGAGCGCGGGAAAGCAGTGAAGTGCGTGGGAAAGCAATGCTTGAGGAGAGTACACAGAGCGCAGGAGAGTGCAGGGAGGTGTGGGTGAGAACAGGTGAGCAGAAGTGACTAGAAGCTGTGAAAATCGAGTTTTCATCAGCCAGGAAGAGCGGAAGAGTGCAATCGTATGGCAAGGTTGATAGTGTCACATGCGACATGGCCCACCAAATCCGAAGCCGAGGCCACAGGCCATGGGAATGGCTTACCAAATCCAAAGCCGAGGCCACAAGCCACTCTGGGCCACTCCGTGGCTCGGGCTTGGCCTGGCCTCTGATGTGTGGCTTAGGCTGGCTTCTGGCCTGAAAGCCAGGGCCGGGAAATCACTACTGATGACCCAGCAGAAGCCTGGGAGTATCTTGATCGCACATTGAATAGACTTCTTGGGTATGGCATAGGCGTCCAAGAGGTCGCGCAGCGCCTGCGGCGTGGTCATCTTGGCATTGAAGGATTATGCGGTACTATTCGAGGCTTTGTAGTTGACTATGGCGTGACTGGAGATCTGCTTGAGGGAAAAATAGGTGTCCTGTTGAAAGCGATAGATGTCATCAAGGAGTAAGTAGTACACTGTATCGGGACAGACTGGTTATTTACCCTGGTCCAAAGGCACACAGGTCACTATCCATCACCCACAGAGACTCAGAGTTGTCCATCAGTGCAACCTTCTTCCCCACCTCTCACACACCCACCTGTGAACCCAAGTGACAGTGAGAACGATATAGAATGTGTCGGGTTCTCACCATCATCCCCTGCACATGAGTCCAGGAGGTCTTCGCCCGCATCACAGCCACCATCATCTTCATCTGAGTTACCGGAGATCGAGTGCCTGGGCATATCACAAAGAATGAAGTGCAGGCAACACACTGTTAGCTTCACTCCGGGGCAGACAGCCATAGGTACATACCCATTTCTCCTCCACACTGAAGAGCACACTCCATGGGAGTTCTCCTCTCATTGCGGCTCCCTCCTGCTGCGCGCGCGAAAATGCGAAGACCAGAACCTTGACAAGAACGGGTTGTGCAAGCCATGCCAGGCCCTGCTAACTAACGAAAGATTCAGAAAGGTACTGGGACGAGTACAAGGCGGCGTAAATGGTCACACACCTTACAAATACCATGGCCTAACTAGCTTGGCCGAGATCGCGCGGAAAAGGGAGCATACCATTGAGATGTTCCGCCTTCGACGTATAAATGACACGAAGAAGCTCGTTGGGCGCGAAGGAGCAATAGGCTTGCATCGCCAGGTGCTCCTCGCTATGTCCACAGGGAAGGTACCTCGCCTAGACTGTGTACTTCGTGTCGCCTCCCAAAGGAATATGAGCCTCCCGTCAATCCTAGAGCTAATATCGAAGGCAGCGCAGGGATTGTATTGTCCAAAGGGATTCAACGAGGAGGAAGATTTGCAAACGCTCCTGCTCCTGCGTCTAGGTGGTCAGCGAGTAGCAGAAATTGCACACAGGATTTTTGGACTCCCCTCCCCAAACACCGTCCGTCGGCGCACCATGATCCCCCCCCTCATATGTTCACCATCGTACCCACTTGAAACCGAGCTTGCGCGAAATTTGAACGCAGTCTTCGAGAGTTTGTTGCCGTTGCTCACAGGTCGACCAGTTGTTCACGTCGTGCTCATGCTGGATGAAATTGCACAGGAGAAACGGCCACGATGGTGCGATCGAACAAATAAACTTCTTGGTTGGTGCAGAGAACATACAAAAGGAAAATGTCTGGACTTCAATAGCGTCGCAGATGCTGAGCTATTGCTACAGGACATGGTTCGCGGTGAAGTTCACCTTGCACACGAGGTGAGTCATCGATACCCACGCTCGGTCCACACAGAGCGATTAATGCCGCGGTGCGCGCTGCTTTGCAATAGGCTACTGTAGGTGCAATTGGACTCCTTTGCAATAACTCGAGACTATATAGCGCACGACCCTTTCTCATATCCAGCAGCTGTAAGAAAGAGCGTGCCGAAGACCATGCCATTCTCATCCAGACGGCCTTGGACGCTATCACCCACCTCCGACCTCACGCCAACATTCGGGTTGTATGCGTTGCGACAGATGGCGAGGCAAGACGGGGGAAAGCCCTTGCACAGTTGACGTTCAAGCGTATGCTTTCCCCAACCTCGGACATCTATCACTGGCTCTCTTCTTGTCCGTTACTCGACCTACATGTCGGAGACAACAACTTGACTTGCGACAAAGATTGTAAGCACACTGCTGCCAAACGGCCACGTAACGCTCTTCTGCGCGAGAAGGGAGTCTTGGTCTATGGAAAATGGATTACACCTTCTGTTCTCCGGGGCCACCTGCTCGATGCAGGACATAAAAGTGACCACATCCAAGCCGTACTTAATCCCAATGACAAACAAGATGTGACGCTTGCATACATGCTTCTCCGTGATATCTGGTCGCTCCCCGTGCTAGGTTTGGGACCACCAGGTCATGTTCAGGCTCGAGAAGCGCTCCGACTTCTGGGTTCTCTGTTCTACCATCTACTTGTGCCTTACATTTGCGTTGACATGCCGATTGAGGGCCAACTCAAGCACTTGAGCTATGCTGGTCATCTAGCTCTAGTACTCTATGTCCATGAGAACGCATGCGGAAATTTTCTCCCTACTGCCCTGTACTGCGACATCGTCCTCATGATCAAGAATGTGTTTTTTTGTGTTGCGAAGGCCAAAGTCGATACACCCAACGACGATTTCAATATCGTCCTCCTTGGTACTGATCGCCTTGAGACACTTTTTGGATGCTTGCGGACTGTCGTCGGAAATGATACCAACGTTGATACCTATCAACTGGGTTCCCGATTGACAGGGACTATGGAGTCTGCAAGTATACTGGCGCTGCACCCGGAATGGGATAAAGCGCCACGACGATTGAAACTACCTTCTCTGGACCGAAATATGGATATCATTCCCAACTGTGCTGACCACATCTCGCCGCGTTCATGGAGGGCGTCTCAATCTCTTCAATCTGTGACACCTCCTACAGTCTGGATCCAGGGTCGGCGCCAATTGGAGGTCAAGTACCCATTTACTGCCGAGATTCTCCGAAATATCGAGGCAACTCCAAACTCAAGTATGCTTGCCCCATTTGGTACCCTCCTTATCCACGCGTCTCCTCTTCCGGACGACATGGAGGATCCACATGACGATTTACTTCATGGTCTTGACCCAGAAGCTGTCCTTCCCGAAGGCGCGGACATGCCCTTAACCGGCAGTGGGATGTGCGAACTTGAGGACATGGCCACACACCCCAGGTGGTCCCCCGAGGAACATGGATTTGGCAGGACTGTTTCGGTCGACAATGGTAGCACTATGCTCGGCAAGTCGAATGCATTGGCTTTACTGTTCAAATACAGTAAGACTACTGGTTCTGCAGACCGCCTTCGTCGAGTTCAGCAGCAGGCCCGTTTCATAATGCCCCAGTTTGATCCTACTCGGAGAGAACCCCACTCCGATGAACAAGACGATATCCTCCTTGTGAACAACCCGGTGGCCTCCCTACTCTCGTGCGAAGATAAGTTATTTCTTGGCATTGGCGAAATTCTCAGTATACACATGGACTCGAAGTCTGTTGACCACATCCCCATTGACGTCCTTCCCGAGGACACAATTAGGGTCACATACCAGGTCTACAACCTCATAAGCACATCCCCGGATGACGACAGCTCATATTCAAACTTGAACGACTGGCGCACACGTGAACTTCTTCCCATGAAGTTCAAAGTCCTGGGTGCTCTGGTGCAGCCCATTAACCCTGTCCTGGCCACCCCTCCTTCGCACGCGCCATTCTATCTGTTCGAGACTGCGACATTAGTTGCCCTGACATCTAGCCTTCGTGACCGAATGACAAAGCGTTACCTCAAGCTCATCCCCCAAGCTTTGTGAACACCCCGGTACCCTTACCGTGAGGCCTCAGGTAAGTCCTCCTCAGCGAGATATCCCAATGTTTGACAGCTTCGAACTTGTGCAGGGTCAGCGTGCTTTGTAGCTGAGACTCTCAACGAGATTGCTGGCTTGGGCACGCTCGAATGCCCTCTGTGTCCTCAGGTCCACCTGGACACGTCCAACGGGCAGCGCGTACTGGCTCACATTGGGAGCCATGTGCTCCATGACCTATCGGTTGATCGGGCACTGGAGCCATGCGGGCTGTGCCTACGTCCCGCGTCGATGTGCACGATTTATCTGATCAAACGCTCTGGGAGGAACGGCCAACCAACAGTCAAGTACAGCGGCACAGTGCCATGTCCCAACGCAATAAGCTTCTCGTATGCTGTTGCTATGGTCTCCACTACGTCTTCACCTTGCTCGAATGTCCCGCTTCTCTGTTCTTACTGCCCAAATGGTTCTCCGACGGTCTGGCGCTACAACATGCAATCTCATCTGCGACACCGCCACCGAGGAGTCGACCCAGATAAGCACCGAGACCTCTGGGAGGTAACGCAAGAAGAAAAAACGGCCATGGTGGAAATCTGGAAGCGTCGAAGTAAGCAGCCAAAGCGACGCGGTAAGGGAAAGCAGTTGCTGCCTCTGAAACTTTCGGAGGCGCACAGTTCACGCAGGCTAGCCAGGTAAGGTGGAACGAACTCATATTATCGCACTTGTTAATTACATGTCATAGTTACATTGTCCGCAGCGATGATGGTGTTTCAGGTGACAGTGATACAGCTGAAGAGTCCACAAGGGGACACGAATCCGACGCTGATGGGAACGATGACCTCGGCAATAGGAGTGGGGTGATTGCCAGTGAAGCCGAGACACAGGATGAAATTGGGGCGTCGTGCAACAGAAGTGGGCACCAAGGTCCACCGGAGTCAAAGCGCCTGGAACATGACGGCAAGTGTGGGCTGACAGGGAGCAGCGAAATGGTCGAGATTGTTCCAAATAGTGTCAGCGTGAACGAGATTGCAGGGGCAAACAAAGACGTACATGGTAGGCCTCCGAGTCCCTCTCAATCCCATATTCCTCCAAGTGAATTCGTCTAGTAGATGACGCGAACATTTGGGTATTGCCAACTGCACTTGGAGGCGCTACCCCGACGAACAGTGGCGCTGCCAATGCGCCTGTTGAAGCGCAAATTGAGACCATAGAGGGCCAGCTCCTTCAAGACGCGCAGGTGTCGTCGTTCGGGCGGAAACAGAAAATCCGGAATATGGCTGAAATATCCGCCTGCTTGTGCGGACAGTCAGCAGCACCGAGGGTGGATGCCGGGAGCGTGGGGAGTAATGTGGTTTGCTGCAGAATCCCCGGATGCGAGACAAAATGGGTAAGTTATAATTTCCATGTCACAGGTTAATTAATATAAGTCTTACTTTCAGTATCATCTCGCTTGCGTTGGGCTTTCGTCTTCATCTAACCGGAGCTGGATATGTGAGGTTTGCTTGAGCGATGCGGGCCCTTCGAAACGCAAGCGCGTGTAATACCAAATTTTGATATCCACGGAATGTATTTCCATATTTAGATAGGCGCTCGCTTATGTACCCCCCCCCCGGGCTCACCTTTGGCCTTAGCATATTTTTGTACTTCATATGTCAGATAAAATTTCCGCGCACCCCTTGATCTTGAGTTCCTTTTCCTCTTCACCCTTCACTTCCTGTCGCACTTGCCTGTCATATTCGTCCTTCTGCGTCGAAAGGATTTGTCGACTAATTCCAGACACCAGAGAATCAAGCTGCGTTGTGAGGCAATCATACGCGGTCTCCTCACACTCGACAGCGGTATCGTGTAAGAAGTCACTGGAAGGAATAGTCTTTACTTGTGAGAGGAAACGCGAGTCAGAAATTGTCGTTGCATAATTGTTAGCGCTCCTCCACATCGCTTCTTCTTTTGAAAGCACGGCCTTCTTGCTTCCCCAGGGTACTAACACGGGCACTGAGAACTGGCCACCCTGTTCCTCTTTCGAGAAACTTTTAAGAAGCTCCAAAACTTTCTGCTTATCCCGTTCGACAGAGACTGCGTCGCTCAAAGCGCGCATCTGGTTGGCGCTCAAACCCTCGTAATTCTCCAGAAGATAGTACAATATTAGCAGCCGCTCCTTTTTGATCTGAAAGTCTGTTGACTTGATACCTGTGTCGAGATTTGCAGCACGTATGGAATCTCGAAACGTTTGCGCCGCTTTCGGATAAATGGAAAATAGGTCCTGGAGTGTACCTTTGCCCCGGGTGAGGATGACGCCTGATGTGAGGCAGCCAGGCTTACCTCCCGCTTCGCCAGAGATGATTGAGTTGGCGGATCTTGACCCGGAAGAGAAGCCATCACGCCGCAGCATTCTGAAAGATGTTAAGTGTTAGTTCACTTAATGAGAGACGCAAATACATGGACAATGCTCACGGGAGAGCTTTCAAAATTTCACCAATCACAGATTCTCGTACCTTTTCCCGTATGTCTCCGGAGTTTTGTTCGAGATTTACGTGGACCTCTGCTTGTCGCCGGGAGAGGGTTTTCTGAAATCGTTTCTCTATCTCGACCCTCCCTTTTTCCCAAGCCCCGTACTCTTCCGGAAACCGAGTACTCAGGCCCAAGCGCATCAACGTCTTCAAAGCCTTGTCTTCGAGGGTCTCGGAGAGACACAGCACGACGTCATCTTCGCTATAGTGTAATCCCTCAATACGCAGCTCAGATAATGATAACTGGATGATACTTACAAAAGGAGACGAATCTGGGAAGCGCTCTGATGATCGTGAGCAAAAGGCTCGACCATCGCCCTCGCCGGCCGGAAATCGGCAGTCATGAAACCCTGTGTTGTTTCCCCATAAAGTAGCCTGGGAGATAAGATGCTCGGGTCTATGTGCATGTTGGGTGGCGGGGGTTGGTTGACAAGACGTGAAGAGTTCACCTTGCAACAAGCGATGATTGAAGTCAAAACGGAGGAAAGCATCGGTTATGAGATACCGTACCGTGAATCCTTGGCGGGCGATGACATTCTCTTCTTGTTCATTCGCTTTGGTAACCATAAAGTCGTAAAGACAGTCAGAGTCATCATTCTCTAAGTCGAGTGATGCGCCGTCCATATCGTCGACCCCGTCTCCCCACACAATCGTTTGTGAGTGCTCGGTCGAAAGTAGGCAAACGAGTTGATCGCATAACTTGGTGAGGTATCTACACATATCATGTTAGTAACAAGAGATGACGCGAAATTGATCCATACCTCATGAACATAACCCTGTTGCACTGGACAGTCGAGACCGCGTCGTCATCCCAAGTTGTATCTTCTGGCCAGTACAAGACATATGTCCGTTCTTCTGCAGTGGATGTGAATGTTCGTATGATGTACAACCCCGATCTCAAAATAGGTTCCGCTCCCCTGGCTCTGTATGCACGTTGGGGAACGAGCAATTCTGGTGCCCTATGGACTCAACGTACGAAGCAATTTGCAATGCATTGAAGGATAGACGCACGTTTCGACATCTACAGCGTCCATTTCACGAAGGAACCTCACAATTTCTTCTCTCGACCCATAGACACCGATGGGCTTGAGTAAAAAATCGTCTAATGTCTTAAAGTTGATCTTCGTGATAGATGAATAAGCGCCTGGGGAGAGTGCATTGATAAAGGCCTGGAGCGACTCTTGGGCAATGACGATCTTATCAACTGAGGGACACAATAAGCGCAATGTAAAATTCTACGAATGAAAGCTACCAGGGTCGCCGCTCCCATGTTCCGTGATCAAATCGAGGAGGCGATACATCCCTTTTATGGGACAAGACGGATCCACAGACGGAGAGGCTAGTTGCACCGTTGCCATACTGCTCTTCTCAACTGTGGAAAAATGAACAGAGACGTTGGCTGACACTTGGTATGCTGTGAGGGCCGGTCATCGCGTCACAGCGCTATCGATGGAGACTCGACAACATTACCAAAACGTGTGCCGAAAAGGGAAAATTGTGCTGGGTAGTGAAAGGTAGAAGAAAAGCGCCTTCACCGACAGTTTCGAATGTCGATTGGGAAAGGGAAAGAATCTTATTCTTTCTCTCACACCAACAAGTGGATGATCAAGTTGGGGCGAACAGGCGCGTCCTGATTCCGTAATCACGTGGCGCGGAGGCCGCCTGAGGTCCAATTATCGACCAATTATCGACACCTGTTTTCTATCCTCGTCTACTAGCCTGTCATTAGTGTCCCATTCCCTCGAGATGAGTCAACACCCCGCGTCTAGTTCTATTTCGCAGACTCCTGCAGCGATGCTAGCATCTTCCAATATCGAAGGCATCTTTGAGACCGCTCTCAAGTCGTACAAGAAAAAGACCAAGCAAAATCTAAAGCAACATGACCTCTTCAAACAGTTCGAAAAATGCGACTCTCCTGGTGCCATTCTGGCCGCCTTTCAGGCCGATCAGTTGGGTCCGTCTCCGATTGGCGACACGTTGAAAGAATGGTTCGTTCCAACAGTCAACGTTCTTTATGCCTTCTCCGCGACTCTCGGCGAAGGTGTCGGTTTGGCAAATATCAAACCATCTGTCAGTGATCCCACTCTGATGTCGGTTCGACAGGTATTCGCCCCGGCCAAGGTAGTTTTTGCTGGCGTTGGTGTCCTCCTCTTGGTGAGTGGCTTAGTTTATTCCATCGTGCGGACTCTCGTGACGCCGAGCTTCCTTAGGCGGCTAAAGATGTCGCTGCAAGCGAAGAGATCCTCGTCGACATCTTTGGACGTATTCATAGTTTCTTCAGTCGACTTGATATTTATACCCGGGTCCCCCTGACTCCGGCGATGACGGACAAAATGGTGGAGATAACCGTTGAAGTGCTGGATATACTCGCGACCGCCACGAAGGAAATGAAAGAGAGTCGAGCAAGTGAGTTCGTCCTTCATCAAACACTTCTCAACACTTATGTTGATCTAGAAAAATTTGTGAAGAGGGTTACGGGGCGGACGGATCTGGAGGATGGGTTGAAGAAACTCGATAAACTGACAAACGAAGAGTCTTTATTGGCAAGTGCACAGCTCCTGAAGATCACACACGACATCCACAACGTAATGACCGCCGTCGCTGACGGCGTGGAAGGCGTCGATAAAAAGGTGCAAGTAATCGTCGATGGTGCGAAACATGTGATATGGTGTCGATGACGTTATTAACTCTTGGCCGTTTAGACGGAAAGCAAATAATGGCAACAGCAATGGAAGCGAAGTTGATCGTGCGACACGCAGCTGACAACGTAGAGGATGTGATGCGTTCGTGATTGGTCCCATGTTTGCTGACAGTCGAGTATCTAACACGATCTCAGGGAATCAATTGCGAGAGACACTAAGGAGATGGCAATCTGCCCCGGATCCGTCCACAAACCACAACTTCGCATGCGATCGTCAACACGAGGGAACAGCAGAGTGGCTCATCAAGGACGACAAATTCGGAGAATGGAAGGTGACTGGTTCCTTGCTGTGGATCCACGGGAAACGTGAGCGTCTTCAGTTGTGATGGCTCTCCCGTGATCTTATGGAACATACGGGTTTCGCAGCGGGGTCTGGGAAAAGCGTCCTATGGTTCGTTTCACTCAATTCCTTCAGTTTTGGAAAGCTTACTATAGTTGACTAGCTCTGCCATAATCAACGATATCATAACCCTGTGCAAGGGCGGATCGGCTTCGATGGCATATTTTTACTTTGACTTTCGGGATATCAACAAGCAAGCCCGCCACAACCTGCTTTCATCACTTCTCACACAACTCTCTGATCGTTCTGATCATTTTTGTGACATACTCTACCGCCTCTACAAGGCACACGACAACGGCGCGCGTCAGCCCAGTGACGGCGCTTTGTTGCAGTGTCTCAAGGAGATACTCACGCTTCCGGATCAAGGCCCAGTTTACCTTCTCATGCATGCTCTTGACGAATGTCCCGATACATCTGATGTCCCGTCCCCCCGCGAACAGGTCCTTGATCTCGTGAAGGACCTCGTCGGCCTTCGAATTCCTAGTCTTCATATCTGTATTACCAGTCGTCCGGAGGTCGACATCAGCGATGTCCTTGAGTCAATCGCATCTCAGACAGTTTTCCTACAAGACGAAAGCGGGCAAAAGAAGGATATTGCCGACTACGTCAGATCTGTGGTTTACTCTGGGTCAGGTAAATTTATGAGAAGATGGAGGCTTGAGGATAAAGAACATGTCATCGAGACACTCTCAGAAAGAGCTGACGGAATGTAAGAGCATATCAGGAGGGCGATCGTGACGCTTGCTCATGGTACTTAACAGGTTCCGGTGGGTCTTCTGTCAGCTGGAAATGTTACGAAATTGCCTGCCGCAGAACGTCCGGAGCGTCCTCACAGAGCTACCCAAATCTTTGGATGAGACATACGAGCGGATGTTGAAAGAAATTGGGAAGGTCAACCCGCATCAGGCTCACAGGCTATTGCAATGTCTTACTGTGGCAACTCGGCCGCTTCGTGTGGAGGAGCTTGCAGAGGTTCTTGCGCTCGACTTTGACGGAGCCAACGACGGGATACCGACGCTAAACGATGATTGGCGATGGGATGACGAGAAACAAGGTGTGCTATCTACGTGCTCAAGTTTGATCGTCATAGTCGATGGTGTCGACGAAGACTCTTGGTACCGGAGGCACCGCGTTGTACAATTTGCTCATTTCTCGGTGAAGGAGTTCTTGACTTCGGATCGCCTTGCCAACCTCGAAGCAGACATTTCCCACTTTCATATCCGTCTCGAACCAGCCCACACCGTCGTTTCTCAAGCATGCTTAGCAATCCTGCTCCAGTCGGAATACGGTGACAGAGTCGAAAATTCCTCTCCTCTGCTTGAGTACGCTGCTCGACATTGGGTAGGCCATTCCCAGTTCGAGAGCGTATCGTTACATGTAGAAGATGGAATACGGCGTCTTTTTGATCCTTCCAAACCACATTTCGAGGCATGGCTCAGGTCCCACACCATCGACAAACAGTGGATGTCCTTCGTACGGGATAGTCTCATGTACCACCTTGCTTTGTTCTCAAAACTTACTTTATCCATCGAAGACTGCGCTCCATTGTGCTTATACTACGCTTCGCTGTGTGGATTTGCTGACCTGACGAAGTACCTCATCGCCGAGTATCCGCAGCATGTAAATGGCGCTAGGGTTGGTTATAACAAGAGTCCGTTGGTGGCGGCATTACACAACGGACACTGGCAAGTCGCAGAGCTATTATATCGAAATGGCGCATCCGTGGATGTTACCGGTAACGAAGATCGCACTCCACTGCATGCGGCCTCGAAGGATGGGCTTGTTGACGTCGCACACTGGCTACTCGACCACGGCGCAGATGCGAACTCGAAAGAAAACGATCACTCCACCCCACTCCACTTGGCAGCTGCGAATGGACACCTGGAACTTGTTCGGACCCTACTAGGGCACGGCGCAGAAGTCAACGCCGTGACCAAGGACGACCATACTCCATTGCACGTGGCGTCAGAACGCGGACACGCCGATATTGTGCGGCTATTGATCCAGCATGGAGCAGATGCAAACGCGCACCTTCAGGGATTAGTGGTTCTAGCATCATCGTCGGGGAGTGTCGAAATCGTGCAGCTCTTCATCGAGCTTGGGGCGGATGTCAATGCACCGGACGGGGGCCACTCGACGCCTTTGCATGTGGCTTCGTCAAAGGGTAATACCGAAGCTGTACGGCTCTTAATCAAGCTCGGAGCGGATGTAAACGCACAAGATGGAAGCTGCTCGATGCCTTTGCATATGGCCTCGTCCTCTAGTAATGTTAAAATTTTGCAGCTATTGATCGCGCACGGTGCGGATGTCCATGCACAGGATGGGAACCTCTCAACGCCTCTGCATCTGGCGTCATCTATGGGGAGTACTGAAGCTGTGCAGCTACTGATCGAGCATGGGGCGAATGTCAACGCACGAGATAAGAGCTACACGACGCCCTTGCACCTAACATTGTCTCCGGTGAGTGCACAAGTCCTGATTCCATCGATGTAGCACTGAGTTGGTGGATGTGACAGTACGACGGCCACTGGATGTCATCGTCCGATCCAAGGGTCGTGCCGCTATTGATCGAGCATGGGGCGAATGTCAACGCACGGGATCAAGGCAACTCGACACCTTTACATCTGGCGTCGTCAAAAGGGAACACTGAAGCTGTGAAGCTATTAATACAGTACAAGGCAGATATAAACACACAGGACGAGAATCACTCGATGCCATTACATCTGGCGTTATCCCGGAGGAGTGCTGAAACAGTGCAGCTATTAGTCGAGCATGGGGCGGATGTCAACACCCGAGACGGGAGTCACAAGACACCTTTGCATGTAGCATTGTCTCCAGTGAGTTCAAAAACTGTGATACTATTGATGTGGGTTGACGAAGGGTACAGGACAGCAGCCACTCGGCGTCATGGTCAGAACGGGTCACGCAGTTATTGGTCGAGCATGGGGCAGATGTTAACGCACGGGATCATAACCAATCGACACCTTTACATCTGGCGTCATGCAGCCGGAACGTTGAAACTGTACGGCTTTTGATCGAGCATGGGGCGGGTGTCGACGCACGGGATCAAGGCGACTCGACGCCTTTGCATCTGGCATCCTCCAGGGGATGTACTAAAATTATTGAGCTATTACTCCAGCATGGGGCGGATTTACACGCACGAGATCAGAATCACTCGACGCCTTTGCACCTGGCGTCATACCGGGAGGATGCCGAAATCGCGCGACTATTGCTCCAAAACGGAGCGGATCCCCACGCACGGGATCGGAGCCGCTCAACGCCTTTGCATCTGGCGTCGTCTCGGGGGAAGGATGAAACAGTGCTGTTATTAATCCAGCACGGGGCGGATGTCCATGTACAGGATGAGAGTCACTCTACGCCGTTGCATCTGGCGTCGTCCGAGGGGCATCCTACTATTGTTTGGCTATTGCTCCGGCACGGGGCTGATCCCCACGCACGAGATGCGAACCGCTCGACACCTTTGCTCCGGGCCTCGGCAGGGAATCTCTCGTTGCCGTCGTTTCTGGCGGCGTCCCGACTTCATGCCGAAATTGTGCAGCTTTTGATCGAGTACGGGGCGGATGTCAACGCACCAGACCGGAATAACTCTACGCCTTTGCATTTGGCGTCGTCGCGGAATGCTATAGCCGCGGTGGTATTAACCGCACATGGGGCAGATGTTCACGCACGGGATCAGGACCACTCGACGCCTTTGCACCTCGCAACGTCCGAAGGGAATGCTGGAGCTGTGACGTTATTAGTCCGCTATGGGGCGGATGTCAACGCACGGGATGCGAACCTCTCTACGCCTTTGCACCTGGCGTCGTCCTGGTTTCATGGTGATGCTGCGCAGGTACTGATCCAGCACGGGGCGGATGTCAACGCATACGATAAGAGCTATTCAACACCTTTGCACCTGGCATTATCTCGGCAGGTGCCTGTGACGGATGTCGTGCGACTACTACTCCGGCATGGTGCATACGTCAGTGTAGATGTAGAAGATGACAAGGGTCTGACTCCGTCCCAGATTGCGTCATTGAGGGGACAAAACGAGATCACGCAGCTGTTGTTGGACTATTGTGCTGTCGGTGGTGTAGACTAGCATGTAGCACCCCATTATCGCATCTACTTTACTATTACCAATCCAGAGGCCCTCTATTTATTGGACAATCTAATGATGCAGCGAAGTACTATAGGTCCAACGTTGCATGTTCGCAAAATCACGGTAAATGGTGCTCCGAGTCTCAATTTCTACTGATGTCATATAGTGTTTAATTTATACGAGCATTATTGTTCCCATTCATGCAGGTGCTCGCAGAAGACAAGATATGTGACAAGCTTCCGCAAATGTGGTCCTTCGATCTAGTACTCAATGGGTTCAAAGAGCAGCACTAGCCGGCGCGGGTCCTGGAGGAGTCAAGGAGGACGACAGGGAGCAGCGCGGTATGCTCGAGAAGATGGCTAATCTGTCGCAACGGCGCAGAGTTAGGGCGATCTTGCACACCAGAAGTATCAGAACGACTGGGGAGCCTGGTGCGCGTAAGGCGTCTTAAGTACATCGTAAGGACTGTACAATGTGTCTACACACACGTGAAATAAATGTGCGGACACCCGCACTCCGTTTGAAACGAATGTGAACGATAACTCAGTAGAGCTCCGTGATTGTCCTGATCATAACTACTAGTGATCGTGTTACGAGCCTACGCTCACATCTCATTTCTTCCGATCACACATGCCCGACGCCGAGACAACTCGCACGTGGACGCTCAACATTTCAACATAATCTCGTTCCGAGCTCACAGCGATTCACGCAGAAAGGATACGACTAGGAGTCAAATTCCAGCTAGTCTCCCCCTCTCACGCATACGTACTCTACTTTCTTAGGTGGCCGGTTTTTTCCGGGTGGTAGGCTACCCGTAACTACTTCAATACCTGTCCGTGCCAGTAGTTGGGAATGACCAGGCATTGTGTGTAAATATATGGTGGCCATGAAACCCTTCATCAAAACTTCAGTACAATATCTTTCAGTTTCCCGAAATCGGGTGTTCCGAATCCCGTAACGGGGTCCCACCCTGCAGTCGCCTAACCACGTGTTCAGAGCCATACGCCAGACCCTGATGAACGAGGATGCACTCACGTTGAACCCAGGTGTACCGCATCCTGGTGCGTTCCCAGCCGTGATATCGTTAAACCCAACTCCGTTTAACGCATATATGAGCGGATTCAGGAAGCCAAGAGAAGGCTTGCCCGCGGCAATCCGCGCGTCATTCAGTAGGGCAATAAAAGCAGCAATAGACGGTGATGACGCTGAGGTGCCGCCAATGTGCACCGCACGTCCCTGGAAAAAGATCCGGAAGAAGTCTGCCTGCCCTGAGACGTCCGGGATTGCCTGTCAATAAGGCAATCACGCATATGGTTCAGAACTCTATCTGAAAGAGAAATGGTGGGCACATACGCGCCCTTGGGGATTAAAGAGCCCCGCGTAGGTGCCCTTCGGTAGCGATGCTAAGAACTTGCCTACTGCTACGTCTTGCCAGATTGGGCGTGCGAACTGATGTGAACCTGTCAATTGAGTGATAAAACAATGGATAAAAGGATGGCGCACATAGTTGCTGAACCCGCCTCCTGAAAAGTCAACAGCGACCTCTGGAATATGGACCGTACCGCCGACTGCGGTCACGCTGTGTGTCACCAGGCAGAGATTCAATCAGGAATGTAAGAGATACAGAAAAGTCATGTGGGTTTACAAGGGGCAGCTCGCAGGGAATCCGGGGATGAATTTGGTCTGATTCTTGCCGTCGTTCGTGAAGCAGGTCTGTGTCGCAGGGTCTGGATCACCATCCCCAACGCCGCCATCTCCCGAACTGAACAACAGCGAGACACCACGTGCCCCTGTTAATCAACTTCAGCATATTTTACGTGAAGATCGAAGAGAAGTGAGCACCAAGTTGAGCAAACTCTCCACACACACGGCGTGCGAAGTCCACAGGGACTATGAAAACGGAGGTGAGTCGATAAGCGGACTAACGAAGTACCCGCTTACCAGTTTGTTCGTCATCGCCGTAACTCGTAGAGATAACCTGCGGGATCTTTGGCTGCGCCAGGACGAAGTTAAGCCACTAACATACAACTAGTATCAGTATCAGGAATTGACCTCAGGGAACGAGCACTTACATCTAAATAAGGTTCATTTGTATCTGTTGGCGTGTCCGCATCTGGGTTGAAGGGCGGCCTTCCTCCTGTCGAATAGAATGTGCCAGGAGTTGGGAAAGATATACCAAGGGCAAATTGCACGTCTAGATCGGCCTCGGCTCCAGCATCACCCAATGTCTGGTTATTCAGACCACCTTCCGACCAGTCAGCCGATTCCAAGAGAGAGGGCGAAGAGGTAGCATAAAACACACCGTCGATGAGTACGACATCAAAAGATGTGTTGATCGCTGCTGGGACTTGATCCACGTAGAACTGCTGCAAATCGGCGAAGTTGGCAAATTGTTCCAAGTAGCCCGTGAGCGCGATCGCGTTCTTGTTTGTCGCCTTAGGGACATAATCGACTGCGTTGTAGAGCTGCTTGAGACACGAAACTGTAATCGTCGTGTTGCAGCTCGCGTCGACGGTCACTCCCGATCCTGCCACAGATATTTTATCATCTGAGGAGAGGGAAGAAGATGCCGTTTCGGGAACAGGGGAGAAGCGGAACGTGGTGCGTTGCCCCTTGGCACGGTTGAAGGCCGTAGTCGGCTGGATGAGCTCAATGTGCTCGTCGAGGTGTGCGGGAAGGCTGTACTCTGTCGTGCGCACGAGGACGTCGCCGTCCTGAGTGTGCTTCCACACGCGGAACTCCTAGAACGTGTGTTGAATTGGGCCACGGCGCAATACGACATAATGACCAAGACCAACCGTTCCGAGCATCTTCTCTGCCTGTGCAACAGGCAGGCGCAGCGTAACCCAATCGCCCGCGGGAGACCGGTGACACGCCTCCTGCTTTATCCCATGGCTTTCTAGCCACTCGTGAACGGCGTTGACGCTACTCGGATGAGGCGCCACAAGCGCCTCGACATCCTCCTTTGACAGGTGTTCTCCATAACGCTCGTGGAGCGGATCACTGATCTCAGTGAGGTGGCCCTCGAGCTCGAGGAAGCGCGGTTGTGGAAGGGCGATGCGCAACGGGATGACGTGGGTAGGTGGGGCACGACCTAGATCGACCCAATTGCGTGGGGGTGCAATGCTCTGTCGGAGTTTGAGGGTGGGCGGAGCTCCGGAGGCGACATTGGCGAAGGCGACTAGAACGAGGGAACCGAAAAGGGCGGATACGCGCATGGTGAGTAGTTTATGGTACTCGGTGCGGCCCACTGCTAATACAGCGATCGTACAGGAGGGAAAGGCATGAGGACAGCAGGGTTATATACGCCGACAAGTGAAAGTCTGCTTCAAAAATGCCATGAGAAGGTTGGGGTGTACCACATGCCGACAACGTGTCGGGATCCCATGGTTCGAAGATAGATGTAACGAAAGGCGGTTGATTGATTCCCGAATACGGTGAACAACAGAGTACAGCAACACACTATCGTCTGCAACCGACATTCACGGAGTTCTGAAGTCGTGAAGATATAAAAGCAAAGACTCTTATTGGGTGGGCACATGGCGGGGAGCCAATCAGTCCGTGTTGTGGGACCTTAGGCCTTTGAACTTGAAGAGAAGGATGCGTGTGGTGCTGTTAAAGCCCTCTTAAAGCCCCCCGGAACACTGGCTGACGAATAAGGAAGGACCTTCCGGACCGTTTTTTTTCTCACGTGTGGTCGCTAACCCAGGTTTCGAATGAGGGATGATTCTCCCATGAACCGATTAAATTTCCCCGCAGACAGCTCCAGTCCGGAAAGGATGCATGCGGTATGGCTAACAGGAAAACCCATTTGGTAGGAAGGCCACGTGTATGGTGCAAAGCTGCGGCGTTGACAACGGTACGTACGCGCTTACGTTGTGGGTATTTACAATTTATTCTCGGTCCCACGAGTCCCACGAGAAGGCGAGGAATCCGATTGATTAAATCCTGAAATATAATTGGTCAGGTTTTTGCAACTGTGAATGGATAGTGCCCACAGTGTGAAGGGTCTATCTGGTACTATTACTTATCTTGACATCCCCTGGCGAATCCTATTTGGCGCCATCACACGTATAGCAACATCGTCGCTGCTCAGGGAAGACCGCGTTCTGCAGTCATGCGTAACGCCCCACCCGGAGTTCCTGGCGGGCCTCAAATTCAAGTTGGTGGGTAGGAGGGAAGAAGGCCCGGGCGAGGTTTGGACGGGATACCCAAAACCGAGATCAGTACATCAATCGCTTATTTCCGTAGGTTCCCTTTATCACCACGACTTGTTGTAGACGACGGGGTACCTCGAATAGTTACTAATTACTAGATGTTTGTGCAGCTGTAAGCCTGACACACGTGATGGGAATCGGAAGATAGATTGCTGTGGTTATCGTCCTTTAGACCGGTGACCGTCTGTATATGATTATCATATACAGGCTGGTCACGAGCCTAATCGTCCTTGTCTCGAACACTGTAGGTGTATGCACTTTTCTTTCCACCAGAGGCAGTCCGACACAGCTATCGTAATGAAGGGACCGCCTAGCCCGATGACCTCGAGCCGCCAAGACTCTGCCGAGCTGACCACTTCTACTTTTTCGGTATCACTGCTCCGCTACTATCCGTGGAGGGGTTCCGAAGGAAACGGCGTGTAGCACGCTAAGTAGTACGCTAAGTTGGACTGTATTGGTTAGTATACGTACCTACAATTAGCAACTCCCAAATAAATTGGAGACTGCACAGAGAACGGGCAAAAGCACGAAGTGCTTCTCGATCGGGGATGAAGGGTTTGCGTGAAAGAGGCGGGGTCGCGACTGGCGGGCGTGGCCATTCCGGAGCGAGTCTGTGAGGGTCGGAAGACGTGGGCCCCATCACCGATCCCATAGAAAACTCACTGTGCGTGGCGAGCGGGGTAAATAAAGCGTTCTGGTTCTTTGAACTAGTCGAAGACATTGGGCGGATGGATTGTCCCACGGAAAAATGGGATGAGCACGATGATACCCTAAACCGTCCCTGATCGCTAGGAAACGGTCTACGGCGAGCACAGGGTCTGGGGGGTGTGAAGCGTCGCAAGCGGTCGCGCAGGCCCGCGGGGCACGAGCTGTCGCATGTGGGTTCGCGGCGATCGCGGACGCGTCGGTGTTGAGGGACTTGAGCCGCGCGCAAGGGAACGATCGCAGGTGGTCGGAAACGGATGCGCACGCTTCGGCGCGGCGCGAAACTTCGTAAATATGGCCGCCAGGGTCGGGAACGCGTCGGGTTCGAGTTGCTAAGGCCGCGCGCGAGTGCCGATTAAATCGCGCCTTTTACACCTTCTAGATCCCCTGCCTTCGCTCGTGCTTTCTTGCGCTCTCCTGCGCTCTCCCGCGCTTTTCCCGCGCTTTTGCTCGCCTTCTAAGCGCCGCGCTTCGCCGCTTTCCCGCGCTCGGTTTTTCTCTCAATTCGGACACTTCCCTTCGCGTTTTGGCATTCCCTTTCCCCCTGTTTAGCTATTGTACCCTCTTTCCTTAGCCTACTCTCCTTAGTATGTATTTACGTATTTACAACTTTACACTTTAGATTTCCAATAGTAGATTTCTCCCCTCGGACTTTTGAGCTCAGTGAAGCTCATCCCTCGCATTCCCAGCGTGTGGCCAGGGAGAGCACTGGCGTATCAACGTGCAGTCTCATCCGTTTTCTCTCTGTGTCTCTGCTCATTATTCCGCCAGCTTCTTCTCGATCGTCCGGATACTTGCAAACGGCCACTCTACTTTCTCAGGTGGTCGGATTTGTTCTGGGTGATTGCCTACCCTCAATCGCTTCAGTACCTTGGCAATGTACCAGGAATAGTGTGTAAATACATGGTGGCCATGAAGCCCTTCATCAAAATTTCAGTACAATATCTTTCAGTTTCCCGAAATCGGGTGTTCCGAATCCTGTCACGGGGTCCCACCCTGCAGTCGCCTGGCCACGTGTTCAGAGCCAGACCAGGATGAGCCGAGATGCACTCACGTTAAACCCAGGTGTACCACATCCTGGCGCGTTTCCGGCTGTGACGTCATGAAACCCTACGCCATTCAGCGCATAGATGAGCGGACTGAGGAAACCGAGTGGTGGCTTGCCCGCGGCGATGCGTGCGTCATTCAACAGGGCCACGAAAGCAGCGAACGACGGTGCAGCCGCTGATGTACCGCCGATGTGCACCGCGCGTCCCTGGAAGAAGATCCGGAAGAAATTTGATTGCGCCGAGACGTCCGGGATTGCCTGTTAATAAGGCATTCACAGGCTCAGAAATCTATCAGGAAAATGGAGGGCCCATACGCGTCCAACTGGATTGAAGAGCCCCGCATAGGTGCCCTTCGGTAGCGATGCTAAGAACTTGCCCACGGCTACCTGCTGCCAGATCGGTCGTAGGAACTGTGTGCACCTGTCAGATGGGCAATGCGCAAGGGATGAAACGAGGCCCACATAGTTGCTGAAGCCGCCTCCTGAAAAGTCAGCAGCGACTTCTGGAATATGGACCGTACCGCCGACTGCGGTCACGCTGTGTGCCGCCAGCAGGGAATTAATCACGAATGCAACAGACAAAGTGATGCGGGGTTACAAGGGACAACTCGGAGGGAAGAGGGGGATGAATTTGGTCTGGTTCTTGCCGTCATTCGTGAAGCAAGTCTGCGTCGCCGGGTCAGGGTCACCGTCCCCAACGCCGCCATCGCCCGAACTAAACAACAGAGAGACACCACGTGCCCCTGTTAATCCTATTGAGTATATCACGTGACGACGGAAAAAGGAAGAGAACCAAGTTGAGCAAACTCTCCGCACACACGACGCGCGAAGTCTACCGGGACTATATGTGATGGAAGTGAACGATTGTAACTGGCGGACGGTGTATATCCTCACCTGTCTGCTCGTCATCAGCATAACTCGTAGAGATAACTTGTGGGATCTTATGCTGCGCTAGGATGAAGTCAAGCCACTAGCATACAACTAGTATCAGGAATCAGCCTCGAGGTAGGGACGAGCACTTACGTCCTGATAAGGCTCATTCGTGTTTTCTGGCGTGTTCGCATCTGGGATGAATGGCGGCCTTCCACCTGTCGAATAGAACGTGCCAGGGGTTGGGAACGAGATGCCAAGTCCAAACTGCACATCTAAATCGGCCTCAGGGCCAGCCTCATCTAAGGTCTGATTATTCTGACCACCTTCAGACCAATTAGCCGATTTCCAAGAGAAGGGGCGAAGAGGCAGTATAACACACACCGTTTATGAGCACGACATCAAAAGACGAACCGACCGCTGCTGGGACTTGATCCGCGTAGAACTGCTGCAAATCAGCAAAGTTGGCAAACTCCTCCAAATAGCCCGTGAGTGCGATCGCGTTCTTGTTTGTCGCCTTAGGGACATAATCGACCGCGTTGTAGAGCTGCTTGAGACACGAAACCGTGATCGTCGTGTTGCAGCTCGGGTCGACGGTCACTCCAGACCCTTCCACAGAGATCTTTTCATCTGAGAGGGAAGAAGGGGCAACGTCAGGAACAGGAGAGAACCGGAACGTGGTATGTTGCCCCTTGGCGCGATTGAAAGCCGTCGTCGGCTGGATGAGCTCAATGTGCTCGTCGAGGTGTGCCGGAAGGCTGTACTCTGTCGTGCGCACGAGGACATCGCCGTCCTGAGTGTGCTTCCACGTACGGAACTCCTAGAATGTGTACTTAGTTGGGCTTCGGCATAAATGAGATGTAGTGACCAACCGTTCCGAGCATCTTCTCCGCCTGTGCAACAGGCAGGCGCAGCGTAACCCAATCGCCCGCGGGAGACCGGTGACACGCCTCCTTCTTTATCCCATGGCTTTCTAGCCACTTGTGAACGGCGTTGACGCTGCTCGGATGCGGCGCCACAAGTGCCTCGACATCCTCCTTTGACAGGTGTTCTCCATAACGCTCGTGGAACGGATCGCTGATCTCAGTGAGGTGCTGCTCGAGCTCGGGGAAGCGCGGTTGTGGAAGGGCGATGCGCAGCGGGATGACGTGGGTGGGTGGGGCGGGACCTAGATCGACCCAGTTGCGTGGGGGCGCAATGCTCTGTCGGAGTTTGAGGGTGCGCGGAGCTCCGGAGGCGACACTGGCGAAGGCGGCCAGCAAGAAGGAGCCGAAAGGTGCGGATACGCGCATAGTACTAGATGATGGTGTTCACCGCGGGCAACTGCTACTACAGCTGCCGTACAGAAGGGAGAGACATGAGGACAGCAAGGTTATATACGCCGACAACAAAATGTCATGAGAACGTTGCTGTGTACCACATGGCAACAATGTTTGGGATCTCATGCCGGTTGATTGATCCCGAATGCGGTGGGCAGCGGAGTACAGTAACACACTGTCGTCTGCAGACGGAGTTCTGAAGATGTGTAGATATAAAATCAAAGACTCTTATCAGGTGGGCACATTGCGGGGCGCCAAGACATCAGTTGTTCGGTACCTTAGGCAGTAGGCCTTAGAACTTGAAGAGAGGGATGCGTGTGGGTCCTCTTAGTAAGACCCAGGAACGGATAATAAGAAAGGATCTTCCGGACCTGTTTTTCCCACGTAGTTGAGACCTTCTACCCCTTCGGAAAGAGGTATTCTCCCACGAACCGAGCCGAATTTCCCCACAAGCAGCTCCAGTCCGGAAAGGGTGACACGACAAGTAGCTACACGGTATGGCGGACTGGAGAGCCCATGTGGTAGGAAGGCCACGTGTATATACAAAAGGAGTACGGGCGGGCTGAAAGCCGCGGCGTTGACAATATGCACGTGGGTATTTTACAATGTATTCCAATTCAATCCTGAAATATCATTGATCGGGTTTTGCAACTGTCACATTGTATAGTGCCCACAGTGTGAAGCGTCTAACTGGTACGAATCGTACGACTACTTATCTCGAGCAAGATCTCGACATCCCGGGCGCATCTTATTTGGCGCGATAAAATGTGTAGCAACATCACTGCTACTCAAGGAAGACAAACGCTCTGCATGCTATATACCTGCGTAGTCTTGGCGGGCCTCGAATTGGTGGGACTCGACTGACTGGGACCGCCCGGAAGGGAGGTAAGTCCGGGCCGAGATATTCCATTGCATTCCGACCACAACTACGGTACATCAATCGCTCATTTCCGTAGGTGCCCTTTCAGTTATCACCACGCCCTGTTGCAGACGATGCGGTATCTCGAACAGTTACTAGGTATTGCTAATTTTTGCCACCGTAAGCCCGACATAGATCGTGAGAGTTGGAAGATAGGGCTGACTTGGACTGCCATGTCAGTCGGGCCAAACCCGGTCAGTGAAATGAGAACAGCCTTGTATCCAAAAGCTTTGTAGATAGTTATGCGAGTATAGGGTTGTCGACCCAAGGGGAAGTGTAGATAGAGTGATAGATAAGATAATGGGAAACACGGGACGTGCACGGTAGCACGGACGCGGCGGACGTAGACGGAATCGTTAGAGCGTAAGTGAGTTGTTAACTGACATGTATTTTCCGAAACCAACATAGACTATATACCGTGCTTTGTAATCGAATAAGTAATATACCGTTCCAAGCCCAGCGAGGACGTAGTCCTTACAGCTTATATCGAACATTATTTCTTTTCACCAGGGGTCCGGCCCAATGAACAAGCTCAAGACGTACTGTATCTCAGCCCACGGCGAGTTGGTGACGTACATGGATGTGATGTCATTATTGGTGTGCTCCGTGTCAGAGATATGATACGCGCTCCTTATTTTAGTATTTTACAAATAGCGCTCGTCCTTCCGAGTCCTGAGGTCACTGGCGAGCTGAGAAGTGCGGGAGACTGGCCGCACATCATGCTAAGGTTGGTTTACATCCCTACTAGTATTTGTACATAACATCTAGGACAGCATGGCACAGGTCTCGGCCGGGGAAAAATTAGGGTAGATGACACTGTTGACGGTACTAATAACAAAACATATTATCGTGACGAAAGCAGATTGCCACGCGGCTTTGCCAATGACTCGGCAAACCCTTGGAACGTTGTTGTCAAGCAGACCTAGTCAAGTCGGCGTTATTTTTCCAGAGGCTATAGTCCATTTGACTTTCTCACCGTGTCAAGAACATTTGTGAAAGAAGAGGGGAGGTTGACCGTCAGCACATTCTGTGGGACGGTCTTCTGTACTTCTTTGGCGATGTCCACCATCCTAGTTAGCGAGGAAAATAGAGTGACCGGCCTGGCCTGAAAGGCTCGGAAAGGAAATACAAAAGGTGTTTTCTGTCCATAGGAGACAGCATGGAACGAAAGCGGTTTCCTAGCATTTGCCTCGTTAGCTGTCATTGGAGGGTAACACCAGTAGTGAACAAACCCTCGGCGTGAGGCAGTGTGACAGATGTCATAGATACACTCATCGCTGACTTCACACCGACCATCGGACAAGAATATTACAACAGGTGTTCTACGATGCCCATTGCAAGCGTACCACTTGCGACACACACTCATACGACGTCACCGTACTCACATCAACGTCATACTCATACGACGTCACCGTACAGTCATCTGTGATATTGGGAGGTGGTCAAGACAGTCTGAGACCGTTTGGTGACCACTGACCACTTTGACCACCTAGCCCGTTTGAGACCGGTCGTCAAACACCCCGATTTGGGTAGACCTGTCAACCTAGGCCGTATTCGGTGACAGGCAATGACACCATTCCAGATATGGATTTCCGTCAATTCGTCACTTCCGTCGCTTCCGTGTTGTCTATTTGAATTTATATTACTGTATTATTCTTTAAAAGTTTCCCTATTATTACTGTTTTATTACTTTAATTATTATGAGACACGCTGGTTTTTTTTTGTTATTTGTTATTTGTTATTTATTTTCGTTTTTGAAGCACGCTCAGTGTTCGTGAAAGAAAATGATAATATTCGTGTTCTGAGCTCGATAAACATTGCACTACTAATCCCCCAGCTCCAAGTCGAACGGTGGCCATGGGTTGTTTGTGAGTGCCGACTCTCTGCCTGTAACCAGCAACGTTGTGTTGACATCTGCCACGAAGAGGTGCATGGCGTGCACGTGGCGGACGCCCAGCGTGCCCACACCCGCCTGGCTTTACCACGGCATGTTAGAATCAATCATCACGCGTGTTAAGGAGAACTTACCATCCGCGACTGTAGATGCGTGCCCACAAGGTCTCCAGCTTGGCGCGCAGGTATGAATTGCTGAGAATTTTCTGTATGTTGAGGTCCGCGATAGATGTATATAGTCTCCTGTAATTAGCGACCTCGAATTTGACCGGGACGAATACCCCAGTTGCCCACTCTTCTAGCGCACAGTGAAGCTGTAAAGTAATTAAGTCAATATATAACGCAGGTAGCTGAAGCGTGGTACGTACCGCACATGACGCAAGAGCAAGGACAGGGATACGCACCGGGTTGAACTTGTCCAAGTTCCGACACCCAATTGACTGCGGTCTTGCAAAAATAGTGCGAGCGATGACTTCTTCAATGGCGGGATGTTCGAAATAATTCGGAATCAACTATGAACAACTTAAATGTAAATGGCACGACAGTGGCATGCGTTACTTACGTTCGAATCATTTCCATCGTGCATCCACAAACCCGTTGTCTTGTCGAGCAAAGCACTCACCTTTTGGACAGTGTGGTGCTCAGGTCTCTCAGGCTGGTTTTGCGTGTGAGGAAACAAATCATAATAGTTGTCACGGGAGGCAACAATGTCTTGTGCAGCCTTCTTGAACTCGTGACGCAAATTACTCCCATCGTGCATCACCTGGGGAAGAATAAGGTTATATATGATAGGATAGATGTACCGTCGTCTCACCTTCTTAATCGAAGCTCTATCTATGGCGTCGTTGCTAATTACCTGATCGATCTGCGTCGCGTTTTTACGGTACGAGGCCACTAGTTGGTCCCTGGCCTGCACTCTCGCGATGACGTCCGGCCACATCGCATTGACGGTGAGGAGTTTCAGTCGAAATAATTCCTTTGCATGAGCGATTATTTCTCGACCACCATCTGGCTCGCTACTTGCAATACTTGCCGAAGTCCCCCTGGCTAGGGAACCAGATCTCGAACTGCCGGCGTTAGATGCACATTGATCAATGGATGGGACCGGGGTAGGAGGGAGTCAATAAGGAGGACGCCTTGTATGGCGGTTCGCCAGGACGTCGGACGTCTTTCCAATACTCTGAAAAGATAAATAAAATAAAAATCCGAATCCAAACCCAAACCCACACAACTTACTCGTATCACACCAGAGGGACCTTGCAAGGTTGACGGAGCGCGAGTTCTGTCTGCACTGGTAGCGGTGGTTCTCCAAGTTGAAAGCGGTAAGGGTGGTGTGATACCACCGCGTGTCACTTCCCCAGGTCGGAGAGGCTGCTGCTGTGGTACATAACGACTATCGGCTGCAGAGACGGTAACATCGTAAATGTGGTTAGGGTTGTCGAAAGTAAAACTTACCATATACTGGATGAGGGCCACGAGGCTCGTCAAACAAAGACAGCCCACTCTGGCCAGTGTTGACCAACGAAGCGGGGTTCGGGAAACCGGCATCATAAAGGGAGTTGACCGTCGTGCTGGAGGATGGCCAGTTGTTGCGGTATGGAGCAACATGTGTATGGGATGCACCGGCACCATCACCACCACCTTGGGTTGCTGTAAGATTGTCTACAAACGAAAAGTCAGTAGAGGATGTAGAGTCGGGGACCGAATCCACCGTTGAATTATATACACTCGAATAGTTGGTAGAAAATATATCGTTGCGAACTGAATCTGTCATAGAATTATGCACATTAAAAACATTAGGTGTAGGGTCGGGGTCCGTAAAATTATAAAGGTTAGTAGCGGGCGTAGGATTGAGAGATGATGATGTGTCTGTACTGAGGGGGGGTATGAACTCCGAGGGACGGTTGAGCTGAGAATCGTATGGAATCCCCGACGGGTTCAACCCAGAATTTCTTGGGGGCCGTGGAATGGTATGGGCCTAAAGAGTTGCTGCATAAAAAAACATATGGTAGCCAATGACAGACTCACCTTTCCCCCCATCCTTGTCCTACTGGCCGAGGAGCAGGACGGGTTCGAGAGGCTGCACTAGTACCCGAGACTATGTCCGAAAGCTGTTGTCTTGCAACCAGCGTGCTACGTTTTTCTCGTTGGCTCGGGGGGCGACGTGCCACGGCTTCATGCTCAGGTAAGTCACCATCTGATGACACCAGTGCGCGTACTTTGTAAGATGACTGTAGAACGGGTAGAGTAAGACGCACGTTGTGTGACATTAACGTCCAGTTGGTTGGACATTGCACACTGTATTACGGATGGTGCATACGAAAAAAAGGAATGTACAGAAGTCCCGGTGAGTTGAACGTGTAGAGTTGGAGCCTTAACATTCAGTAACCGCCGTTATCGCATTGCAACAACTATCTACGAAAATTCCTTAAGTAAAGTATGGTAGATTTCTTTGTCCGAAAAGCAGTTCAAATAAAAATCCGTGGGCAAATCCAGAGAGTTTTCGGCTGTGATTTCGGGATTCTTTTGGGCCCCGTACACCGGTACAAGGTCCACAGTGTGTGCGATGTCAGTGAGTGGGATGATGTCCCCCATGCGCACCCTCGTACCATTCCCAAGTACCTGAGATCGGAATTGTCGCTGCAGTAAGTACATATCCACATCTTGCTCTTCCAATCGACTCCTGTCTTCGGCCCTCCTTCCCGCGAAGGAGAATTTCTCGATGTAACACAGAAATGGGTTATCTTGTCGTTCGTTCGAAATTGGCTGGAATAACATCCTGACTTGAGCAATTTGAGCAGCTGTCTGAGATTAGAATTTACGAATGATACCAGAGATTTTATAGACATACCCTCACCCTGGACAGACTCGTCCCCAGCATCCCCAGCGTCCCCAAGCCCATGGATTAAGACGGTGTCACATAGCCCGTGTGGGTGTTCCTGAGACGGCGGGAGGACTTGGACTGTTTGCGCTGGTAAAAGTACATGTAGGTCATGGACAGAGCGTAGTTGTATCCTGAATTGGAACCAAATACGAATGTCTTCGAATCTGACGTTGGGGCAGCCCCTAGATACCCTGTGGCCACGACGTTGCTGATGTGAAAGTCCGGACATGAAGTCGCCCAGTGCTGGCCAAAAGTCCTGTAACGCATACAAACGAGTGGCCTCGCCAATGGAAATGGAGGCGATGTCGGGTGTTTTGTTGAGATGGAACGTGGCCAGGGAATTTGAGGATACCAAACCCTTCAAGAAGTAGTTCTGCATAGGGCGCCGAGACATGATGAACTCCTCACACGCGGCCACGGCCGGTGGAAGCACCGGGTGCAGGTCTTGTTCTGCAGTGAGAGCTGCTTCAGCGACGAATGGATTTGAAGGTTTGAGGTCGCCATTTGCAAGAAAATTGCAGAAGAAGTCGAATAACTTCACGCGCTCCAGCCGGTCTAGGATTCTTGCGCACTGTTCTTCAAAGTTGCGGTGGTTCGTTGCACGAAAGGGGTGCTTCACTTCAGTTATATGGAGGCGCTCTGTGACGTCGGCGGTCCATTGGATTGGAGCCCCCATCATCTTCGTCGAGCTTTCGAAGTGTTGCCAGAGCTCGAGCTTTGGGATGTTGAAATGAGTGATTGGCCCTTTGGTGCCTACGCGTGCCCCAGCTGCAGTAATAGCCGCCTTTTCGTCGTGGAATTCTTTGAGAGAATCAACAAAGCTGGAGATGGCAGTGTCTGTAAGGCAAGGAGACTGAACTTGGTAGATGAAGTCGATCAGAGCACGTATGGCACGCAAGAAACGAGGGGGAACGGCACCGGCGATTACGGCAATGATAGAACGTTGAATATCACGGTGCTCACGACCAGTCATTTGCTGGACACGCGCGACACCATTGCCAAAATGGCGGAAACCGACACGAGGGTGGAGACTTCGGAAGCGACTATCAAGTTCGAAAGTGCCGACTGCATTAATGCACCATTGAAGGGGATGGTCGAAGAAGAACTTATGACAAGTGTGAAGTATCTCCGGCACGAGGAAATAAAAAGGATCGGCCAAATGCCAGTCGCGCCAGAATGGCAAGTGTACCCCATTGAGACCGAGCTCCTTCGCTTTATCCTGGAATGCGCCAAGTTTCCAGGGATCGACACGAGAGGTAAGGTCTTGTATGAGCTTGATAGTTACTTGGCCGTGACGTGAGGGGTAACAGTGCGCGTCACCAAATTGATTGGTAACGGCAAGAGAATGTGGGGAGGTACTTTTTGCGACAGCAGAAATAAGATGTTGTTCCGGAAGGTCGGCAATCCAAGCGGCGAAGAGTGGGAATGACCAGCGAAGACAACCGTGAGGATCAGCCACGAAGCAGCCAGTGATAGCAGCTTTCTTGCATCGCGCAAAGGCCTTGTCCATGCACGCATGCCATAAGCGTGCTGATAGGATCGACTGGAAGCTAGGATGAACCCCGAATTTTACGATCAGAAGAAAAAAAAAACACATCCAAGCGTGATTAGTTGCCTTCATGCGTACTTCGGAGACAATGTTGGCGAGGCTGAGATATGCTGGATACATTTCTAGTCCTCCGGTCATCGCTGTGACGCAGGTTTTGTCGGACCCACCAACTACGGCTAGTTGAGTTGCGCCGTCTGGGAGACTGTCCTTTTCGGAATGAGCCAGACTCGAGTTAGATATATATATAAAAGAGAGAACTGTACCTGAGATTGCCATGCGAAGTCTCCCGTCATATACTCCGAATAGATGCGTTCTGTCCTTGATGCATCTGTCCAAAGCCTTTGAGGATCATACTGCATGTATGATGCGAAGACTGGATTTCCAAAAATATACTCGATCACACTTAGTGCGTCGCGCCAAAAGAAATAAATTGGTTGCTCCGATTTGTATCCTTCTATAATCATCTGATCACAGTACCAACGCGGAGGGTCGGGTTGTCACGGCGCAGCTGGGACGCGGCCCGGAAGACAACGATTACGACCCGCAGCGCGAGAACGAAGTGCGCGCAGCGACGGCAGTGCTCGAACGCCTGCTCGGAGCGTGGGAATACGAGACGGATCACGTGCAGATGGCACGCGCAGTGAGCACATACACCCCTCACCCGTCCACGCGCTACCAAGAACCCTGGGAATAGGGACATCTTATCGGCCGTCACGTGACCCCAGTACGTGACCTGCCTTGGAACATCGAAGAAGGACCCGGAAGAGCCCAGATGAGCTTGTGCCTGGGTTGGCTTGTGATTGTGAGTCCGGATGTGATCTGGCTGTGGACTTGGATGTGGGGCGCCTCTAGGCCCTTATCTCTTATCTCCTATCTCTGACTCATGCCATGAGGGCCTTACGCCATTGGCTTCTCGTATTAGGATTCGCGGCTGTGTATTAGGGTTTCGGATTCGGGCTGAGCTTGAAAGCTCCCCCCCTGTAGTATAAGTAGGAGGCTTTGGACGCGTTATAGTCCTTAGCTTTGATATCTTGTGTAATACCTTCCCCTTCGCCGGAGTTGGTTCTTAGGGCACAGAGTGTATAACAGCTTGATTCCTCACTGTCTCATCCCTTCCTTTGTCATCTTTGCTAGTTGGCTGGAGTTATCGCCACTACGTGTTCCGCTATAAGTCGTGCTTCATCCCCGCTGACTTCTATTATTCGACGATTGACTTGGGTCCTTGGACGGCGAATTCCCTTGGACGAAGCGAACAGGCGACGAGGTCACGTGACCTGGCAGGCGTCCGGAAGGAACGTAACACGGGTAATGACTCTATCAACGATCGAAGCGCATGTGCCGAGGGGAACGTCGGGTTAAGGCGTTGGACCTACACATAACTATAAGTCAGATTCAGAATAACGATTAGAAAGGCGTTACCCATTCCAACTTGAGGAACTCATCAATCTCCGACTGGGAAAGGGACGATCTCGCAAGAAAGCGGGCAAGCCCCCACTCTTCGCGTCCTTGAAAAGGATAGTAGGGGTTGTTCACCCGTCGGTGTGCGAAACGATCGCCAGCAATCCTCTCGAATGTATTTGCCTTTTCACCATAGATAAATGACGAGCGGGAATGATATTCGGCGGTAGTGGTGTTTACATGTGGAGGCGTTGGTGCTGGTGCTGGTGCTGGTGCTGGTGATGGTGATGGTGATGGTGATGGAACACGATTCTGGAATCCAGGAAGGGAACGCTCTTGCACAAATCGTGCACGCTGTTGTATATCTTCTTCAACAAATGCAGAGAGTGCATCACTGTCATCCAGGAAGTCATAGCAGGAAGATTGTTTGTGATTCAAATGCGTCAAGATGCCTCGAGAGCTAGTGAAGCATTGCCGACACTTTGGGCAGAGAAAATCTGTGTCTATATCCATTGGATTGATGAAATTCGATGAAAGTCGGAGTGAGAATAGGTGCGTGAGAAACCCTTTGCAAGCGAGACTGTCGATCAACAAAAAACAGTCAACATGTCCTTCGGCACACCACACACCACCCATTCTAATGTATGCAGGCCCGCTCCATTCCCCTTCATCCCCGGTACTCTTGCCACCATCATCCCCGGTACTCTTGCCACCATCATCCCCGCTCTTGCCACCATCATCACCATACACATCCCCATTGAGGGCTACCACTACCCCAAAGCGGCGTCTCCAGCAGTCTCCGGGCGCTGGCACAACTTGTCGCTTCCGCCCCTTTCCCACGTTTCACAACAGCTCTGTGTTATCGTTGCACCCTGAGTACAACATTAAGGATACGACTTTGGTAAGTGAGCCTTTGGGAATAACCCTTATAGAGATAGATGTTTTTTTTTCGCTCTAGGAGCCCGAATTACGTGTTTCTGCAAGAAAGTCTCCTCAAAATATTCGTCGCACCTTCCACCTTACCCAATTGCAGCATAGTTCCCTGCACCTTGAGAAACGCTTGATCAGACAGAAGATTCAAGAGCATGAAATATCTCTTCAAGCACTCAAAGAGCGGATGGCTGATGTAGAGAACGACATAGTGAGCACCACTGATGCAGTTGGCACCTTGCACTGTTATATGGATGAAGCTGGTATCTCCGTCCCTGATATGGCAGAGGACGTAGCCGCCTCCATTGTGTTTTCAGAGGTCGGTCTTAACCTCTTTTGCAAATCCACGTCACTTAACACGCGTTGACAGGATGAGGACGACGACGCTAGCGACTCACAGGATGGTGACGCTAGCGACTCGCAGGATCAGACTTTAGAGGATGCAGCCACTTCCGAAACGGTCCCCTCGGTCATGACTTTGTAAACGGGTCTCCCTCTGTCTTTCCTGCTTATACTTAGTTTTTTTTTTTAGGGAGAGATTATCGTGCTAGTTATTGATATGTACTTATGCTAGATCATCACATGATATCTTGCCCCGTTCTGAATCTGGATGATGTGCCACCAGCAAGATAGCAGAGATGTCGGGTCATATACCCCAACAGGTTTCTTCGCGGCGAGCTCGGAATCTTGACTGTATTTATTAAAATGGCCGGAGGACTCGCTCGATTGTTTCGCCCACTACCCAGAGCAAGGTATTGTCATTGTAAGTATTGCTCGCGGCGAGCGCAGGATGGTCACTATTGGCACCGTCCTGGAAGACGGTGCTTGAAGGAAAGGATACAGCTGCCGTGTTTACGTGGCGAACGGCGAGTTCTCGTCGAAAATCCTTAAACTTGGGTAAGATCATTGTTTTATTTACTAGACGCTCTCTAATTATTCTCCTAGCGCCATTTCAGACCTGGTCTGCGCCTTCTACCCTTGGGATCGCCTCGACGCCGCGAGACAACTCGAATCGAATCGGTCCAAATGACCGATCGATCTCGTCACCTGATCCGTTCGCAGCGTTCAGGAGGACCTTCACGTCCAGCCTGATACGCCATCCCGTCGCATTTATCTGTGGAAAGGGTAATTTAGCCGTTTTGATAGCGCGAAGGGAGGTACTCACCCTATCTACAAGCGACCCAATGGCCCCCTTCAAGCCCTTCCACACCGCCTTGAGGAGCGCACACAAGAGCTTACGAGCAAGTCCGAACAACATTCTAAACGAGTGGTAAGTCGTTTGTTTGTGATAATGTGAGGGATGTCTCACATTTGGAATTGATTTTGAGTAGGGATGATGGGAGAGTCGACGGTGATGACGCGATCGAGCGCTGGCGCCGACGCGTACTGGGCGAACAAGCGCCGGCGTCGACCCGCCCGGAGAACGAGCGTCGGCATTGTTTTTAGGCAAAATCGACTTGCAGGCTCGCGTTTCCAACAGCCAGAGCTTGAAGGGCAATCAAGTTGAGAACTCGAGAGTTTAGTTTTTTTTTGTGCCGTGCCACCACCGACTTCATGCTCAGGCTGTACTAGTATATATTATGATTTCTGCAATACACTGTCAAATCCGAGTCGTTTACAAAAATTGGCGGCACAACATGGACCGCCAGCCTTGAATGCGCCGTGCCCCCCCAACTTCGTATTAGCCTACGTAGGATACAGATATTACATTAAATATTAAGTATTAATATTGCATAACCATATCTATTGTACTTATTCTCGACAAATGAGAACTCCGAATTTCAAATGACCTAATTTATATTTTTTATTCCTGTCGGGTGGTCCAGCAAGGTGGCACAACCGGGAACATGATCCGAATCTTGATTTAGCACGGTAACTAATTTCTCGATCATTTGGGGAGCGTTCAGAGCGGTCAGAGTGTCAAAACCGTTTGGGCTCGCTTAGGCCACACTCACATTTTACAGATGCACCTGCTTACAACTGATCACAAACATCTGACAACGGCGGCATCCCTAGGGCTATCTGCATCTGTATATAAACCGCTGGAACTACTGCCTAATGCCCCATCAGTTTTCTACCCCCTCTTTATACCTTGTACACTTGAGATCTCCCACTACTTGTTTCCTTCTTCAATTAACATGCTTGGTTTCTGTTCTGTCTCTGCCTGCCCTAAGTGTTGCCCGCCTAAGACGGGCTTCCACTTTTTTTTGAACATCTCTCCAAGCGACCCCCCCCCCCTCCACTCTCCCCTCTCCACTATTTTTTCTCTTCTTCTTGTCACGCTCCCCCGCGCTTGTCACCTCTTACAAAGACGTGAATATTGTCCTGGAAGTACAAAACTTCACCCCGAATACCCGTACTGTCCCGCCTCACTTCTCTCGCTTGAATGTCTTCTGAAACGCCGGCCATCCGCCATTCCAAACGTATACAGAAGTGCGCTCCCTCACCCACTGAGATACCTGCTGTAGATTCTCTCATAGAAACACCATCACAGAACGCCCCTCACATCCTGCCCACTTTGAACCACTCAGACCCAGATTCCTCCTCCTCCTCCAACGCCCCCGACGTCCCGTCTACCTCACATCACGCAGACCCTGATTCCTCCTCCGACACTATCATCATACAAAACGCCCGCGACATAATGTCCGACCAGAAAACGGCGTCTGTATCGCATCCTATTCTATCACGTGCCCCTATCCTCACCGACGGGGAAATCACCCCCAAGATCGTCCGCAATTTCGAGAACCACTGCGCAACCTACTTCCTAAACACCAAAGACGGAGTGCCTAACGACACCAAAGTAACAAGAATAATTGGGTGCTTCGAAAACAGCCTCATCTATGACTGGGCTCAGGAAGACAGCGAACGCCTGATAAAGCTGTCATTCACCGAGTTCATGAAGGAATTCCGAGAACAATGGTTGCCCGCCAACTGGGAACAAAACGTCCGCACCGAAATGCTCAATTCACGCCTGGACCCATCCCAAAAGTTTGACACCTGGGCCGCACAGATCCTATCGTACAATGTCTCCCTTCGAAACACCAAATCGCACATGACCGACGACCAGTTGAGAACACAGCTGGAGACAGCCCTTGACGAGGAACTGCGCATCATCACAACTGACGAGAACATCAATACGGAAACGGATTTGCGAAAATGGATGGCGAAAATTCGGAACGTTGACAACCGTCGCCAAAATGAACGAAAACGCATGGCTGACTTCTGGGAAACAAAGAACAGGGCAAAGCGACAGAACATCGGTAGCCGCTTCCCTCCCCTCCCCGACAGAAACAGTTCCATACGTGGAAACACTCCATCCACAAATCCCCAAGCCGGCCTGTACCCCCCAAAACTGACTGACGATGAGCGCAGACTGCTTCATGATCACGAAGGGTGTCTGAAATGCCGCGTCTTCTACGCGGGACACCGGGCTGACAAGTGCACGACAACACTGTCAGGAAAAGACTATAAACAGCACACACTCCAAGATGCACTGCGAGCAAAGTCCACAAAACCGTCGACGCGACCCACCCCCATTGCGTCCATCACCGAGACCAGCATGACCAACGGCGCCGATCTTGTGGCAGCTGTGTTTCCAATGTCTTCCGCGGTAGCGAGCGACAGCAGCACCGAACACTCGGAAACAAGCCTAGCATCGGTGAGAGTGCCACCTCCACTCAAGGAGAGACACCTCACATGGCTCTGCGAGCTAACGAACCCAATAGATCATCTTTGGGTAAACACACACGCACTCATCGATAGTGGGGCACATATGGTCCTCATCCGACCCGACCTTGTTGATCGCCTCAAATTGCCCAAACTACTCCTTGAACGACCAGAACGCATCGCCGTAGCCATTGACGCTACTACACCCCCCCACATCACACACTATGTCATCCTCCAGCCAGCCTCCATAGATAAGAAGTTCATGTCACAACCTCTACACGCCGTCATCGCTCCCGGCCTTTGTATGCCGCTTATACTTGGACTCCCTTTCCTCACTGTAAACAAAATTGTCTGTAATTACGCCGAGCGAACATGCATTGTAACAAATTCGCAAATGACTTATGACCTGCTGAGCAAGCGAAAGCCGTACCCACCAAAAGATGTGGATATACTAGCAGCCATCAGAGAGCGCGTCGAGACTCTCACAAGAGATGAGACGATGGCACAAAGAGAAAACGAGCTCTGGACACGTTTCAGAGAAGTTTTCGAACCCCCCCCGCACGCTGATGAGCTGCCCACGAAACCACTCGCCCGAATAAAACTGAAAGATGCCAAATAAAATGATACAAACCAGGAATTATCCGTGCCCACGCAAGTGGAAAGAAGCATGGCACACGCTCCTACAACAACACCTCGACGCGGGCAGGATTAGGCTATCATCGGCACCAGCCGGATGCGCCGCTTTCATTATACCCAAAGTGGACCCGACAGTCCTACCTCGCTGGGTAAACGACTACAGGCAACTGAATAGCAATACAGTCACAGACAGTTTCCCGATACCTCGTATAAGTGAGATCCTGGCAGACGTCGCACTAGGCAAAGTATTCGGCACCATTGACATGACGAACAGCTTCTTCCAAACACGCATGCACCCAGACGACATCCCCCTCACAGCCGTCAACACGCCATGGGGACTGTACGAATGGGTTGTGATGCCCATGGGGATAAAGAACGCACCTGCTATACAACAACAACGAGTAACAGATGCATTACGACCATGGATCGGGCGAATATGTCACGTCTACATTGACGACATCGCAATTTGGTCAAATACAGTTGAAGAACACGTGCAAAATGTAACGACAATACTACAAGCGCTAGCAAACAACAAGCTATACTGTAACCCAAAGAAAACAAAGCTGTTCGCCACCGAAATCAGGTTCTTGGGACATCGCATCACAGCAAAAGGAATCGAAGCAGACGAAGGGAAAGCGGATCGAGTAATAAACTGGCCGAGGCCAACCAGTGCGAAACAAGCACGGGGTTTCCTCAGTTTGGTGAGATACCTCGCCCCGTTTCTCCCTAACCTCGCCAGACATACACGGATCCTTGATGAACTGACCACTAAAGACTGTGATAAGATGTTCCCGAGCTGGACCGACCGGTATCAAACAGCTTTCGACGCGATTAAGACAATGGTCACATCGACCGAATGCCTCACAACCATTGACCCCTCACTGATGCCTGGACATAAGATCTACGTGACCACCGACGCGAGTGACGTGGGCTCTGGAGCCGTCCTCACATTTGGACCAACGTACAAAACTGCACGCCCGGTAGCCTATGATTTGCGGGCCTTCAAAGGCGCAGAGTTGAACTACCCCGTGCACGAAAAGGAACTGCTAGCCATAATTCGCGCGCTGGAAAAATGGCGCACAGACTTGCTCGGCTTCTCATTCGAGGTCTGGACGGACCATAAAACGCTTGAGCATTTCGGGACCCAGCGTGACCTCTCCCGCCGGCAGGCTTGGTGGATGGAATTCTTATCGCAATACAACGCCACGATACACTACTTACCTGGAGAACGGAACTACGTTGCCGATGCACTCTCACGTCTACCTGACCCCAGCGCAACTGTGGTGGCATCAATCTTCTCCAAAACAAGCAACAAGAAAATTCAGTCACGCTTCGAATTGGAAGACGCTATCCTAGATGAGATACGGCAGGGCTACACCACAGACCCTTTTACCTCAAAACTGAAAAGCGCCGCCACGGGAATGCAGAACATCGAACAAAGGCAAGGGTTTTGGTTCATTAACGACAGACTGGTAATCCCCGAAGGCCGGAACGTCCGCGAAACATTGTTCCGCATTGCGCACGACAAACTCGGACACTTCGGGGCTACGAAGACGTACGAAACCCTCCGAAACTCTTTCTATTGGCCCCACATGCGAAAGCAACTAGAGGAAGCGTACATACCTTCCTGTGCGGAATGCCAGAGAAACAAATCAACAACGACAAAGCCGATTGGGCCCTTACACCCTCTACCCATCCCCGATCGTCGCTGTGACTCGGTCGCCATCGACTTCATCGGCCCCCTACCGCCTGACGAAGGTTTCGACTGCATTGTAACATTCACCGACCGACTGGGGTCGGATATTCGGATCGTGCCCACAACAACAACACTCACCGCCGAAGGCCTAGCGGAACTGTTCTTCGCAAACTGGTATTGCGAAAACGGATTGCCGCTCGACATCGTCTCAGACCGCGATAAGCTCTTCCTGTCACGCTTCTGGCGCGCACTTCATAAGCTAACAGGAGTGCAGCTGAAAATGTCTACGGCTTACCACCCCCAAACAGACGGAGCAAGCGAACGCACCAACAAGACCGTGATACAGTGCATACGCTTCTCCCGTGGAACGGGACCAAAAGGGCTGGTCCCAACTACTTCCCAAAGTACGGTTCGACATCTTGAACACGATGAACGCCTCTGTAGCGGTGCGACTGCTGCGCTACGCCAAGTCAAGTGTAAAAGAGTTGTGAACTGTAAGGGAGCACACTCAACTTAGCGCGGAGACAAGTCACGCGCTAGACGTACAGTCACAGCGGAGTACGCAGAACTTATGAGCCTTTATACAAAGCTCTAACTGCAAGAGGTCACGCTGTGGCACGCTGAGTGGAGAACCAAGAGGACAAGTTAGATTGGAAGAAGTAAGGTAGTACAAGGGAATACGCACCTGAGTGGAGAACCAAGAGGACAAGTTGGTTCCACTCAGGACGCTACAGGGAAGCTTATATACACTACTGCGGCTGAGTATGAACTGAGTCTGAACACTATTACTAAGTGTATAGTAAGACTCCGTGACTCAGGAGCTGACGCGTCGTGTCTAATAATAGCGCTATCTATTGTGCTGACTGATGCACTTGTCATAGCGCTTACGAGCAGCTCCGCTTTGCTGAGTAAAACCTAATACAGCGAGTAAGCGTAAACTACTAAGCATGTTCTGGATCCTTCCAGAACCTTCCATAACCTTCCGTCCTTATCTACCAATCAGAACTAACATACGTATAAGGGACCTAAGTCCCACGATCATGTGCACATGGGTGGCAAACCCTTGTGACTAGCTCGAAGTCTCTGTACTTCGGCCCTTTATATCTCCCTTATATAAATCCGTATAAATACAGAAAAATAAGGAAAATAATACGCGTCCATGACATCACCCCCCTCCTTAAGGGTCGACGTCCGCGTTGGCCTCTGTGTACCTATGAGAAGGTTGCCAAGGCAAGGACGCGTAAATGAGAGCCGCTATTTTTCTAGGTGCGCCCGGGTTAGAGGAGTGGAACTCCTGTACTTTATCCGGGGCATGCGCTAGATTTCTAGCAGGTTCCCAAGTATCCTCGCCTTCACCATAACCTTTCCAGCGAACTAGGTACTTAAGAGTACGACCAAAGAGTTTGCTGTCTCTTATATGGTCGACTTCGTACTCTTCTTCCCCTTCGACTGTGACGGGTTCGGGTGGAGGTGGCAAAAGCCCGTTAACTTCGTTTCCTTTGTAGGGGGAGAGGCGGTCTACATGAAATACATCATGGATCCGTAATGCAGGGGGGAGTGCAAGTGTTACGTTCCTTCCGGACGTCTGCCAGGTCACGTGACCTCGTCGCCTGTTCGCTTCGTCCAAGGGAATTCGCCGTCCAAGGACCCAAGTCAATCGTTGAATAATAGAAGTCGGCAGGGATGAAGCACGACTTATAGCGGAACGCTTAGTGGCGATAACTCCAGCCAACTAGCAAAGATGACAAAGGAAGGGATGAGACAGTGAGGAATCAAGCTGTTATACACTCTGTGCCCTAAGAACCAACTCCGGCGAAGGGGAAGGTATTACACAAGATATCAAAGCTAAGGACTCTAACGCGTCCAAAGCCCTTTACTTATACTACTCCAGGGGAGCTTTCAAGCTCAGCCTGAATACCGAATCCTAATACACAGCCGCGAGTCCTAATACGAGAAGCCAATGGCGTAAGGCCCTCATGGCATGAGTCAGAGATAAGAGATGAGAGATAAGGGCCTAGAGGCGCCCCACATCCAAGTCCACAGCCGGATCACATCCGGACTCACAATCACAAGCTAACCCAGGCACAAGCTCATCTGGGCTCTTCCGGACTCTTCTTCAATCTTCCAAGGCAGGTCACGTGCCGGGATCACGTGACGGCCGATAAGGGGTCCCTATTCCCAGGGTTCTTGGTAGCACGTGGATGGGTGAGGGGTGTATGCGCTCACTGCGCGTGCCGTCTGCACGTGATCCGTCTCGTATTCCCACGCTCCGAGCAGGCGTTCGAGCACTGCTGTCGCCGCGCGCACTTCGTTCTCGCGCTGCGGGTCGTAATCGTCGTCTTCCGGGCCGCGTCCCGGCTGCGCCGTGACAGCAAGCTTATAGTCGACGTCACTTAGGACTTTAGTGACTTCAAATGGGCCCAGCTGTTTGGGTCCCAGTTTGGACGACTGTTGGTGTATCTTTATTTGCTTGGCTTGCAACCAAACTTTATCCCCGACGTTGAAGACGTATGGCTTGTGTCTTTGTTCAACGTCCGTCTGCATTCGCCGTTTACTTAGGCGTAGAGCTGCCTCTTCATCCTTTCTTGAAGAAACTAAGTGTTGAAGACGCTTATCGAGCGTTGGGATACCAGTAGGTCTACCAGCGGGGATTGTGAAGTCAGGCGTATAGCCATATAGTAGCTCAAAGGGGGTGTGACCCGTGGCTGAGTTGAGTCTACTGTTGACTACAAATTCCGCTGTAGGGAGCAGGTCTGCCCAATCATCCTGTCTCTTACTAATGAACAAGCGCAAGTAGACTTCTACTTCTTGGTTTTTGCGCTCTACCTGTCCATTAGCTTGAGGGTGATAGGCTGTGGTGAGACCTGCGTCTATCCTGAGTCGCTTGTAGAGTGCCCGCATGCTCCTTGCAGCAAACTGGGGTCCCCTGTCGCTGATGACTTTGCGAGGGATCCCGTGCAAGGGGAAGACTTGCTCAAAGTAGATGGATGCTACCCCATCAGCCGTAATTTGAGAGGTCACAGGAAATAGATGGATCTGTTTGGTGTAGTGATCCACTATGTTAAGGATCATATCCTTTCCTCGTGACATGGGCAGTGGACCGATTAGATCGATTCCAACTAGCTGCCATGGACCCTCAGGTACTTCTTGCGGCTGGATGATGGCTTTGGGGTGCAGATCTTTGCGGTAGCGTTGGCATCGATCGCATCCTTCTACATATGAGCTTATGAAGCCTGCCATGCGTGGCCACCAGTAGTAGCGACTAACTAGCTCGATGGTTCCGTTCTTACCCGGGTGTCCTGTAGTAGTGCTGTCGTGGCATGACTTTACCACGTCTCTACGTAGGGCACGGTCGTTGGGTACATAGAGCTTTCCTCTATGGTAAACGAAACCGTCTTCTTCTTCCCACAGCGCAACTCCGTCTGTAAGAGCCTTAGGAGCGGTCTTTTGTAGGTTTTTAAGACCCTCTATAACTTCGGCTTCTTTAATAGACACGAGTTTGATGCGGCTGCCTAGGGAGTCCACTTCTGGGGGGAAGTGTGCTTTGGCGGCATTGAGGAAATGCTTAGGCTGTAACACCTGAACCTGGCGGTTATCCTCATTGTCCCTAACGTGGTCTTTGGAGAATCGACTAAGTGCGTCGGCTTGCATGGAATCTCCCTTTTTGTAAGTGATTTTAAAGGCGAAGTGACTTAAATATAACGCCCAGCGTGCTTGCCGGCGATTTAAGTCTTTCATGCTTGCCCACCATTCCATATTCTTATGGTCGGTGATTGCTTCAAAGGAGATGCCTTCGAGGAAATGTCTCCAGTCCTCTAAGGCACGGATTAAGCCGAGCATCTCTCTGTCGTAAATCTCGTAGTTGCGTTCTTCTTTGCTCATTGACTCTGAGCGATACGCAACTGGGTGCCAAAGACCGTCTGGGTACTTTTGAGTAAGTATCCCGCCAGTAGCAAATCCTGAAGCATCAGTCTCGACTCGCGTAGGGAGGTTTGGGTCGTACACCTTTAGAATAGGTTCTTGTACGAAACGCTCCTTTAGCTTATCAAAGGCTTCTTGCTGTTCAGAATGCCAATGCCATGGAGTATCCTTCTTCGTGAGGTCATGTAAGGGTCGGGCGATAGCCGCGAAGTCCTTTATGAACCTACGATAGAAGTTGGCAAACCCGACGAAAGCTCTAACCTCTTTGAGTGTCGTGGGTGTGGGCCACTCCCTTACTGCAGAGACCTTGCCAGGGTCCATCTGCACTTCTCCGGGACGGATAATCATCCCTAAATACTCCATTTCGCGTTTCTCAAAGTCGCATTTCTCTGGTTTGAGATATAAGTCGTAGTCTTGGAGACGTTTGAGCACTTCGCGAACTATGCGACGGTGGTGCTCTAAATCTCGGCTATAGATGAGGATATCATCCATGTAGACTGCGACTTCTCCTTGTGCGATGAGATCGGCGAATACGGCGTTCATAAGGGCTTGGAAGGTGGCTGGGCTGTTTGTCATGCCAAAGTACATTACTTTTGGCTCATACAACCCGCGGTTGGTGACAATAGCTCCCTTCCATTCGTCTCCAGCTCGGATTCGAATATTATGGTAACCCCATCTGACGTCGAACTTTGTGAAGTATTCGGCTCCCTTCAACCGGTTGATAATGTCGGCAGCGAGCGGAAGTGGATAGCGGTTTTTAATGGTGATTTTATTAAGCCGCCTATAATCCTGCACTAGACATAACTTTCCGTCTTTCTTCTTTATAAAGAACACTGGTGAGGCCATCGGTGACTTTGATGGGACCAGGTATCCTTTAGAGATGTGCTCTTCCAGGAACTTATCTAGTTCCGTTTGCTCGTTTGGTGACATGGGGTACGACTTGACCTTCCAGTGCTTGACTGCATCTGGTTCTAGGTCTATAGCGTGATCCCACGGTTGATGCTCGGGGAGCCTTTGGGATTCTTCCTCAGAGAATACTTTCGCGAAGTCTCTGTAGTGTTTTGGCACCATTTCTTCGAAGGTTTTCTTAGGTTTGGCGGCTGTTGCTTTCTCTGCGATCTGCTGAGAGTATGTAAAGCCTGCCAGACAGAAAACTTCGTCTTGGGCGGTGTCTAACACTTTCTCCGCAAGGAGACGGCGACGTTCCATACGGTTCGCCATGATGCGCATCACCTCTATCTCAAGCTCCGGTTGTGCTGTTTCAGCGGTGGAGTTGAGACGCATTGTGCCTTCCTGCCAATCTATGTTGGGGTTCCGTAGTCGGAGCCAAGGTAGTCCCAATATGACGTTTTCTGGGCCTAGTGAAGTGACCAGGAAGTCATGACTATTTTCACTAGGGCTGACTTGCAGAGTAAGTCTAACTTTATGGGTGATACTACCGGCTTCGTTGAGAGTCCCGTCTATGTTGTATAACGTGATGGGCTGCTCAAGAGGAACCTGCAACATCTTGTGGCGGTCAGTGTACTTCTTGTCCAGAAACAACGAAGTTGCTCCGGAGTCTACCATTGCTGCTGCTTTTACAGTACGATGACGTCCTTTTAAATACACAGAAATATGAAAATGTGATTTTTTATCTTTTGTTTCGGGAATAATAGTTGAAGACAGTGCTGCATCAGAAATCATCACGTGTGGCGCTGCTTCGAAAGAAAGTGGAGCAACAGGAACACTACTAATATTGTTCATCTCCGAGGCAGATGTAGATGTGGTTTCAGAAAGTCCAGAAAGAGAAACATCACTACTATCTAACTTACAGGTAGAGGGGGAATTTATATGAATTACAGAAGATGAGTCCGAAACGAGGCGAGAAGAACGTAAACATATTTTACAACTACATGAAGCCGAGTCATCTACTGTAGAGGGGCCGGTCGCAGCTATACGCGACCCCTTAACTAAAAAGCCGCCCGAATAGCGTCCAGCTGTTCTTGTTGGCTTTTCATCAACTCCATTAACTTAGCTACGTCTACCTGTGGCGTCTTTGCTGGAGTTGTACTTGTTGAAGCGGCTGTAGCCGCGATATTCGAGGATGATGAAGGTGGACTAGGGGATTCCATAGTTGCTGCAGCTTTCGCTTTAGCTGGTTTCCCCATTTTCTTTACTTGACAGACGGTGCTTCTGTGTCCAACCCTTTGACAGTGGTTGCACACGTCTCTCTCGTGGTTTCCATCCTTTTTGACATGCTCGGTTGATCCGCAACCATAACACTTGCCTTTCATCCATTTCTGGTACTCTGCGATTGTTTTGAAGATTTCCCCCTTCTTCTGGGTGCCTTGCTGACGTGTCGCGTCTACTTGCATGGTGTTAGGGTCCGGGGGGTGTGCGTTATGGGATGTAGAGGGTTTCCCGCTCTTTTCGTTCTTGCGCTGACGTATGCGCAGGTCTATAGTTTGCACGGCTTTCTTCAACTCGTCGTAGGTTTTCTGGGGGAGGTTGGACCATGACAAGACGTCCTTGATGTCCTCGTTGAGTCCATCGTAGAATCTTGTATGTAGGTCTGCCTCAGACCACCCAGTCTGCCCAGAGTACTGTTCGAATATCGACGTATAGTCGGCGACTGGCTTCTTTCCTTGTCTGACTTTCTTTAGCTCTTCACGAGCTGTCTCTGTGACGTCCAGAGGGCTGAACCTGCAGTTAAACTGTTCGGTGAACCCCTTAAAGGTTCCTCCGAATGGAGTTCCACCTGCGTTGGCCTGCTCCAAAAATGGGAGGGCCCAGGTTTTCGCGTCTCCTTCCATCAAGTTGAGAGCTGCCGCGATCCAGCGGTGCTCATCGATATACCATTTGCTGTCTGTAGCATGCCAGGTATTCATGGCATCTCCAGATGATCCTGCCCAATTGCGGAAGGCGGCCAGGAAGTGACGGGCGTCTGTAGAGTCGCCTTTCCCATCCCATGCTTTGGGACGGGCCACTACTTCCTTCTGCTTTCCGGACGAGGGGCGACTCGCTCCTATGGTTACTTGCATGGTCAGGTCGGCGACCTGTTGCGCAAGTTGACCCATGGCGAGGCCCAATTGGTTGATGAGTGCCAGGCAATCATCTATAGTAGGTGGGGGGGCAGGAACTGGAGGGACTGTGGGGGGTAATGTGGAACTGCCGGGGTTACTAGCCATCTCGTCTAGCTTTTTCTGTCTCTCTTTTCTTTCCGCCTCTTCTTGTGCCTTTCGAAAGTCCTCTAATAGAGTGAGCTGTTCGTCTGGCGAGATCTCGTCCCAGTCTTGGATACGAGAGATGAACTCCTTCTCTGCTTTAGTTGGGGGAGGAAGGGTGAACTTCGAGCGAGCTCCTTGTGGATATTGAGCTTGTGCTAGATGAGCCGCTTGCTTCCCCTTGCGAGGAGCCACGTTCGGATGGGGGTGGAGAGGGGAGGTGAGGGACTAGATTAGCCACGAATCCGACTAGTTGTGGGGTGGTGTACCCGGTGTCTTCGACTATGCCGTACAGGCCGTACAACTTGAGAAGAGCTCTGCTGTAATCTGGGTCGTAGTAAATTGCTTGAACGTATTGTTCAGCAAGGTTACGGGGTGCTTCCTGTAGTTGGAAGACCAGGATCCGGATTACGACGTTGTCTTCGTCAAGTACGTCTTCGCCTGACTGGGCGAGTGTCTCTTGGGAGGAGGAATGTGCGGAGTGAAAGGTTTCCGCGGAAACGGTGGAGGATGGTGAAGCAAAGATAGGTGAGGGGACCCGGTCTTCTTCAGACTGGTGGTCCCGGAGTACGTGAAGCGATGCCGAAGCAGAGGCTTGAATTTCGGGGGTGGGGATAGGTGATATAGATGCTTGTCTCCTCCTGAAGACACTACAAAGACGGGCACGAAGGTTCGCGAATGCGCGAGGCAGTTTGGATAAAATGGGAAGGTGGAGTTTTTAGACGACGTGTTACAACGAGCGCGCAACGCTAACTCGAGGGTGAAGGGAATGCCCTATCAAGCGAGACCAATACACAGTGATTGTTTCACACTGCGCGAGGCTGCGGCGATAAAGGGACACTCAGGAATGGGGTAGGGATATGTGTAGAGCCACAAGGCTGTCTGCCTCAGTCTTCTCGACCTGTTGGCTGCCTCTCACGCCGAAGCGCTCTCAAACTTTTCTGTTTACTACGCGTACAGCTGTCGCAGGCTAGGCCTGGCTGGCTTCTCGTCTCACTGCAGCTTATCTGGCGTGGTGACCAGTTCTGCAGCAAGTACCCAAACTCTGAACTGTGACCAGATACAGAGCCTATAGGCAAGCACAATGTATGCCGGTTTTACGGACACTACAGTTGTACCACAATAGCACAGATTCTGCTTACGGAGGTCCACAGGCGAAGGATGAGGTGGATAACACAAGGGACTGATGGTCGTCAACCACCTAGAGGGAATATGATAATGCTGGTGAGCGCGGGGCTCAGGAGTGTAAAGGGAACTTGTCCTAATGTAGTGGTGCGACTGCCGCGCTACGCCAAGTCAAGTGTAAAAGAGTTGTGAACTGTAAGGGAGCACACTCAACTTAGCGCGGAGACAAGTCACGCGCTAGACGTACAGTCACAGCGGAGTACGCAGAACTTATGAGCCTTTATACAAAGCTCTAACTGCAAGAGGTCACGCTGTGGCACGCTGAGTGGAGAACCAAGAGGACAAGTTAGATTGGAAGAAGTAAGGTAGTACAAGGGAATACGCACCTGAGTGGAGAACCAAGAGGACAAGTTGGTTCCACTCAGGACGCTACAGGGAAGCTTATATACACTACTGCGGCTGAGTATGAACTGAGTCTGAACACTATTACTAAGTGTATAGTAAGACTCCATGACTCAGGAGCTGACGCGTCGTGTCTAATAATAGCGCTATCTATTGTGCTGACTGATGCACTTGTCATAGCGCTTACGAGCAGCTCCGCTTTGCTGAGTAAAACCTAATACAGCGAGTAAGCGTAAACTACTAAGCATGTTCTGGATCCTTCCAGAACCTTCCATAACCTTCCGTCCTTATCTACCAATCAGAACTAACATACGTATAAGGGACCTAAGTCCCACGATCATGTGCACATGGGTGGCAAACCCTTGTGACTAGCTCGAAGTCTCTGTACTTCGGCCCTTTATATCTCCCTTATATAAATCCGTATAAATACAGAAAAATAAGGAAAATAATACGCGTCCATGACAGCCTCCACGGGATACACGGGGTTCCAACTACGCTTCGGGAAATCGCCGCGACTACTACCGCCAATACTCCCAACCGCGGAAGACCCGGAGGACGACCCGAAAGCACGGGACATCGTGGAACAGATGCAAAGCCTGGAACTCGATGCCAAGGACAACCTCCTGACATCAAAAGTCAAGCAGGCACACCAGGCGAATAAGGACCGACGTCTCACGTTCCCCTTCCGCAGTGGTGACCGAGTAGTGCTCTCGACGGCGCACCGACGTCGGGAGTACAAAACGGGCGAAGGACTGCGTGCAGCTAAGTTCATGCCGCGTTTCGACGGCCCTTACCGCATCCGCTCCACTGACGAAGCACATTCGACAGTGACACTACACATGCCTGAAAACCCCCATACTTTCCCTGTTTTCCACACATCAGAAGTCTCCCCCTTTAAGGAGAATGACGACACCCTGTTCCCACAATGCGCCATGAACCCACCAGACCCAATTTTGCTCAACGGAGAACAAGAATTCTGGGTGGACAAGATCGTTGACGAGAGACGACAAAGAAATGGGACACAATACCTGGTCCGCTGGCACGGCGAAGGGCCGGAAGGTGACAAATGGCTCCCAGCAAAAGAGCTAGAAGACTGTGAGGCCCTTGATGTCTGGCAAGCCCGGAAAACAAACCCACAAGCACAAGTGCAAGAAGACGCGCGCAAGAACAAACTCACAATCATTATCCCCCCTCTGCACGCCTCATAGTTATATCACACCCCCCTTTTTTTCCTCCCCTTTCCTTTCCTGCCTTTTTTTTCCCTGTTTAAACCATACCGGGGAGGGGTGCAAGCGTACCACTTGCGACACACACTCATACGACATCACCGTACTCACATCGACGTCATACTCATACAACGTCACCGTACACCTGCTTACAACTGATCACAAACATCTGACAACGGCGGCATCCCTAGGGCTATCCGCATCTGTATATAAACCGCTGGAACTACTGCCTAACGCCCCATCAGTTTTCTACCCCCTCTTTATACCTTGTACACTTGAGATCTCCCACTACTTGTTTCCTTCTTCAATTAACACGCTTGGTTTCTGTTCTGTCTCTGCCTGCCCTAAGTGTTGCCCACCTAAGACGGGCTTCCACCCATCAACGTCTCACGTAACTTGGTTATGCGCAGCAGTAGTACGTACCTTTCAGTACTCCAATGCGAATTCATGACATCCTGTGTTCTCTTGAGTGCACGTGTAAAGTTTGTTCCACCACCAGCGTCGAATTGTAAGGCCGCGGTCAGCAGTTCGTCTGGAGAGCTCGTGAAATCATTTTCAATACAGTTTGTGGGTACGGAATCGAAGAGGATCAAGCTGTATGCATCCTTCCGAGCTCCGCCGCCCGACTGTGCATTGCGGTCAAACGTAGCCTGGCGGGCGATCCAAAAGCTGTAAAGAGAGGAGAAGACTGCCCCGAGTCTGTTATTTGCCTTTAGTGCGATGCGATCGCTCCCAGGAGCGTTGGGAAGTGGTGTTTGGTCTGTGCTCGACATGGACCCAGACCTGAAGGAAAAAAGTGTTGGGACAAACATCACGAGAACTATGGGAAACACACTTGTCAATGACAAAGATCCTGTAGTAAATTATAAATAGGGACAATGGCAACCAGTAGCCCGAGACGGACGACTCACACATGGAAGGCTGGTTGCAATAGCGCGGGGCTTTTGCAAGTGAAGTGGTGGCCATCACTCGATACATATCCGGGACCGGGAGACAAAATTTTGGTACGTAACGGCGCATGAAAAATTGGCAGTGTGCAGCTCGACGGCTGTGCGCTGGCTCCACCGTTTTCCGATGTATGGTCAGGACCTTCGTAAGTTGTATGCAATTAATACAGGATACGCATGACAAAAAGAGGACGTCATCACCTGGGCACATCGCGTCGCTGTCAAACACACATCAAATATCCCATTCAAGTTATAGAATCCCGTAAGTAGTCGACGTACCACTGGGCGAAATTCGCCTGATCGTCTTGAGAATACGGATCTTCAGGGACGTCAGCCAAAATAAATCGTGTGGAACCGCAGTCCCTAGTCACCTCTGAAACCTAATAATAATATAAGCAAAGTCAAGCGAAGCGTTCACAAGCCGCGCCCACCCATTCGGCGCCAATGTAAACCGTGTGTGATCCAGTCCTTTGGCCGATCGGGATTAGGAGCTATTTTCTTATCGATGTGTTTGGTTTCGTCATTATGGGAGTCGAAACCACGGCAAATGTCAACATGAACATGTCTTTCCATTGACTTGCAGACCAGATTGCACAGCATTGGCCCACCATCGTCGTTTGATGAGAATTTGTGTCCCTCAATTTCGAGGCCTGTCCCGTCGGGATCGTCGACGACCCACCTTGTTTGCGACATGGATCCATGGCTTGTTTCGTGTTCCTGTTGGGGGTGTCCTGCGCTCAGGTCAGAATTAGAAAACGGGACTGGATGATTAAAACCAAACCGAAAGGAAGCGTGCACAGATAGCCGCAAGTGCTACACCTAGAACTAGTAAGCACCTGCGAGAGAAAGAGCGCATCACAGCTCACCGACTATCACAATAATGGAAGGGTTTATTGTCGTTGCTATGGATGTGGAGACCTGGGTGGTCGACCTCTCCAGGCTTGATCACCTTGGCACAGGGGAGGGGCTTGGCAACTAGAACAACGTTCTGTGAAAGGGTACAACGGAGAATTTCAGGGAACAAACCTTGCTTATACTGAGTGCATCTTCAGTTATCGCTGTCCCTTCTATAAACAACACAAGCTTACCCTTGTATATTGAAAAGTTGCATGTGCGCCAACAAAGGTAGCCTCGATGGCATGGGGTTTCGTTTGAATTTCGCATATACCCGCAGAGCACAAGGCACTGCAAGGATGCTCTTTGCTAAAAAAAAAAACTACGCTGAAGAATATTTCAGAGTAGGGTAACGATAGACGCACCCGCAAAGGTGATTTTGGCCCAACTCAAGGCCATGTAAGTGACCCCCACTACACATTCGGTTACAGAGTTGACATGAAACAGGGCACTCTCTGTCTTCGCACTCGTGATCCGTGTGTTCTGTGGTCCTATGCGAAGCGGCATTGGGTTAGATGTTTCTATTGAGAGACGGTATGGCTTACAAAGGGATATAACATGTCCCAAAACATGTAAACAAATTTCCGTTGGGAAGTACCAAACCAGCCAAGCGGCATGGCTATAGAACGTCGCATCAATAGAAATGGCCACACCGAAATGAGGGACACACCTGGCCGCACATGTGGACCGGAGCCGAGCAGAGGTGACTGCCTTCGTGTTGGATTGGCTAGCGAGGACCCACATAAGAATTTGTACTATTGGGGTATCTGCAGGGTCACCGGTCACCTTGACACATATCTCCGTACACGCTCGTGATCCAGAGAGCTCGCAAGGTTCTCCACATAGATGAACACCAACTCGGCAACTGGTGTGATATGGGCGGAAGAATACGGAGAATGATACTCGCTGAACTCACATATGATCCCCTGGATGGCCGGCGCTAGGTGATCGTGATTAGTCAGATAGGTGGATCACATAGCCGAGCGTACGTTTGACCGCAGGGCTGAGTTGGGAGACCATCTCGTTCGCAAAAAGAGCAACGATGGATACACCTGTGGTCTGTCGAGCAGTCGTGATTGCGTTTGTGCGAACGACTGCTCTGGACACAAATCAAGTTGCAGAAACCGCACTGGGATCGACAGAGCTCGACGCTGGCCCGCAGATCTATAACGGCACTGTCGAATGTTCGGCGTAACTCCTCGATACTCGCATGCCCCCCTTCAAACCGCTGTACATTCGACTCGAGCCAGATCTCAACGTGAGCTACCCGCAGGTCTACGAGATGAGTCAAGTAATGCACAAGATCAGAGTGCCACTCAGAGTCATCGAGATACTGCCTTTGAATTGTCTGGTCCCAGGAACCACGGAGAACTGCAAGTGGAAATTCGTGGTCAGCCACAGAGGAGCTCTGCCCCGTGAGCACGAATCGCGCTTCCGTATCCACCGCTCCAATTACGACATCCGTGTCGAAATTCTAGCGTCTTTAGTTGAACGTAACGCTCAGTTGACTCGACGTACCTTCAGTGGCACTGGCTCTGGGTGGATTTCGGATAATCCGGTCTCTAATGCACTTGGCAATATCGCAAGAAGGGCACCGGCGCGGTGCATAGCCATTGTTTCTGAAATGGAGGATGAGAGGCGGATTCTTAGAACACGGCGAACGCACGTGACATGGCTCCCCAATCATTTGCCTATCGGGAGTATCACGGGTCAGTGATCCACTTAGGCATGTAGTTTCCCCAATCGAACCTTCAATTTGGCCATCAACGTTTTCAGCATCAACAAGAATCCCCCAGCAGTGTGATGCGACGTCGGTTGCTGGTCTAGAGCCCTTTTCACTTTCCTGAAAAGCTGGTAGAAGCCCTCTGATTCGATCACAGGCCACGGGATAATGTTTAACTTCCCCGCGTGCAGGCGAGTGATGAAATTAGAATCTCGTTCATTCTCAACTATCTTCTGAAACTTGAGCGAAAATCTAGACCTTATCAGTGGGAACGCAGACTATGTGCGGGTGTGAGACTCACTCTTTCGTCACTTCAACTTTATCGGAGTCAATGACGTCCTAAAGTGGCACGGATGAGAGTGGCCATATCACGTAAGGCGGGGTTCACTTACCTTAATAATGACTAAAAGAGTGGACTGGAAGAGCGAGGGATTGGACGCCGGATCCAAAATGGAGGTGCTTGACTGGAAAGACTGAAAGAGGCCAGTAATATCTCTGCTGAGGGCAAAATTATTTCGGAATAGAACCTACGCGCGACAATCTCTCAGTATTACAGTTAGGACCAGAGGTTTGACGCGTGCACCCACAAGATTTGATAACGCAGTATTGAAGAGAACGAGAAGGGTATCTTCTTGAGCTGAACGCTCTAGACTGTGTACACCTGTGTTTCTCCGTAATTTAGAACAATAGGCAATAGATGGGTAGCATCGAGCCCACCTTCGAAACCCAGCGCTACTATAAGCTCATCATCGGTAGGAGAAACGGATAACCAGACACCCTCTAAGCAAGGTCAAATATAATATAGTCACGAGAGCCCTAAAAACCAACCTGTAGTACGCATTGCACTCCCGGCAAACGAGGTATCCAGAAGATGGTTTAGGGTGAAACTCTTCCCTACAGATTGCTCTCCCATCGATGACACAACCTTTACGGGCTATAATCGAGGTAATGTCAGCCAAAGAAGTAATTTTGGGGCAGTACACAGAGAGAAGCCTTACCTTAGAGGCCCAGTATGACTGAAAGATCGATTCATACCAGCCAACCGACAGGCTGTCAACAATTTTGTTCACTTCGGCCCCAAGTAGCGACTTTTCTAGCTGAGTTGACAGAATGCCGTCCTTGAGCGGGATAAATCTGTTCTCATGTGTGATCGCGATATGGATGGGGATGAGGCATAATAGGTCTGCCAGCCATTCGCCTGCTCGGAAGCGGGAGACCGGCCATTTTGTGCTCGACAGGAACTGGTTTGCGAACGAGGGGAAGGTCCGCGCAGTGATCGTGATACCTTTGAGAACATTGCCAGTCGGTTTCCGTGACGTCTTTGTGAAACTGCGAATCATTTCCGAAAAGTAAGAAGAAAACGGGCGCTGATCGTCGTCAGTGACGAACGTCAGCGTCCTCGGCTGCCGTTCGCTCGAAGATGTTATCGTACGCCGCTTCACGGCCGGCACCACGGGGAAACGTGTCCAGACTTCCGAGTGGCAGTTAATCAAGCAGTTATGAGCCGTCTCTTTGCCGTGACTCATTGGTGCCTTCGAAGTTGCTCTTGAAACGTGAACTCTGCGGCTTTGCAAGTAATGTCCAGGATGACAGATCGACAAGACTGCATGGTCACGTCGAGGCCGATGAGATGGACGTTGTTACGATTCACGATCGACGTGAGAAGCGCCGCATCAATGTCGACGGGAAAATCAGGAAGTGTGATAGAAATTCCGTCAGTGGACGCGAATGTCGTCCAATGGTACGCTGTCACGGCGGATATGCCGTCTTTTTTTTGAACAAAGAGCGCGCACGACCCATCCGGGGAAGAGTAGATCGCGCCTGGTACCTGCGGTAGCTGTAGAGAGGCTGGCCTGCAATTGAACGAGGATTAGACATGACCACAGAAATAAGCAGAGCCGCATATACTTAGGCTGTAGCATTGTCAAGGAGAAAATCCTCGCTTGAGCACTGGAATCCACGAACAGTATCTCTTCACGTCCGTGAACGAAGCACGCGTGAACAATGGATACTCCATTGTTGTAGAAAGGAAGCATGTGAATTGCGGATCCCATCCCTCGCAGGGATCTATTCTCTTCTTCGAAGCAAATATATGTAGCTGCATCTATGGACATTCGTCACATGAATGCGAAAGAGACGGCCGGGATGAAAGACGTACTGTGGTAGATGAATAGACACCCAACAAGCGCTTCGATTCGTCAACAGCAAAAAGGCAGGTCTCGTCGATCTTGTCCCGGTGGAAGAGCCTTGCAAATGATCGCCGTTGAATGGCAACATCGATGCTAGCGAGACTCTCAAGATATATTTCAATATTCCCATGGGGGTCGACGAGGCCTAAGAGAATCCGACCGCCTTCAAGAAGATGGGCATATCTGATGGCGAGGGTAAGAGTGGGACACGCGAGATCAGTCGAGACCATACTTTACGACAGTCGATGGGGAGGCACGGAACGAATGCGTAAGTCGTTTCTCAAGGATAGGTATCGGCACGTAAGATGGATCGAGTTGCACCTTATGGCTGTCGTCGCTGCGCAAGTGCAAGAGGTGAATACGATATTCTATCTCATCTCCTTGTAGAGACTCTCGACGGCCGCTGATATCGTAAATATCTGTTTGAGCGGATGAGAACCCCTCGTGTAAGAATGAAAATATTCAAACAACCCTGGGAGTAATTTAATTTCTTGACTTTGAAGTAGTCGAGATAGTCAGTCGTGCGGCTGCGCCGTATTAAGTTTACGGTCGTTCCAGACACTACAGGGGACGTACGATGTGGAGCGCTGTGCAGACTCATCCTTAACTTTACGGACGAACTCGGACCACAGCGCCTGAACTTGTCCAGCCTCCTTGATTTCTACTTCTCGTCGTAATTGCTTGTCACATTCCTTATTTTGCGTCAAAAGGATATTCTGACTGATTCTAGACACCAAGATGTCGACCCGCTTTGTGAGTAATGCATAGGCAGTTCCTTCGACATCAATGGCAGCCTCGTATAGATAATTATCGACGGGAATAGTCTTGAGATCCGAAAGGAACTGAGAGTCAGGAACCGACGATGCACGTTTACTGGCACTTTGCCACAACCCTTCTTCTCCACTCGAGGACCTAAAAAAGCCCTTTATCCTAGAAAAGATGCCTTTGTCGTCCTTCGCAAAGGTTTCAAGAACTGCTAGAGTGCTCCTCTTGTCCTGTTGCTTGAGAACGGCATCTGCTACGCGCCGCGTCTGATCCATACTTAGGCTCGTTGTACCGTGTGAGCCCGAGTCCAGAATGCGGAGAAATAGTAGGCGCTCCTTTTTGAAATGAAATTCAGGAACTGTCAAGCAACTCCCGATATCAGCGTCTCGGATGGCATCCCACAACGTCTGCTCCATTTTTGGATAGAGTAGAAATAGGTCGCGGAGCAGGCAAGGGAGCAGGTCTAAGTCATTTGTCATTATAACACAGAGAACACAGAAAACGGGCAGGCACTCTTACTACTTTCCACCTTGGTGCCAACAGTTGCTTCGGCGGGCGGGTTGAAACTAGATTTCGTCAAAATTCTTTCACGTCGAAGCGATCTGTCATCGATTAAGATAGACAAACACTCTGGGGAAACATTCAATACTTACGGAAATAGTTTTAGCAACGCGCCGACAACAACTTCGTCCACGTCGGCCCGTACTTCTTCGAGTTCTCGTTCAATCTTTGCATGTATCTCCATTCTCCGCTGGGAAACGATCTGCTGGAAATGGTCCCTTATCTCCGTCTTACTGCTTTCCCAAGCCTTATGCACTTCTGGAAACCGAGTGCGGAGACCCAACGCCGTGACCAAAGCCTCCCTGGACACTATATCCGAATTCTCGGAGAGACACAACACGATCCCGTCTCCACTGAAAGACGACCCCATCAAAGATGACTGTCTCAGGCTAAGAGGACACAAAATGCTTACAAGCGGAGCTGTATCTGTTCAGCGGATTGACCATCGTAAGAAAATGGCTCAATGATCTTCGTCGCTGGCACGAATGTGCCGTCGTCGTCGTCGTCACCCTCCTCGTCGGCTTCGTTGTTGTCGTCGTTACCCCACACAAGTGCCCTTGAATGTTCACTAGATAGCAAGCAAACCAGTTGATCGCATAGCTTGCTCAGGTATCTATTTCGGCACATTTGATTAGAGACGGGAGTATGCGAGAAACTTGACTTTACCGCATGAATGTCACTCTATTGCGCTGGATAGGCGAATATGCACGGTCGTCCCAGGTTGTCTCTTCAGGCCAATAACATAGACTTGCTCCTCGGAGGTAGATACGGATGAGCGCACAATATATAGTCCCGATCTCAGAACTGGCTCAGGACTCCCAGCCGTATGTTCATTGTCTCGCATAAGCAATTTATGCGCGCTATTTCTGCGGCGTTAGCCCACCTCGACAAGAAAAAGAGCACGTACGTGTTGTCGTCCACGGCATTTATTTCACGGAGAAACCTCGCGATCTCTTCTTTCGAGCCATAGATTCCGAACGGCTTGAGAAAAACGTTGTCTAGTATTTTGAAGTTGACCTTTGTGATAGAAGAATAGGCCCCAGGGGAGAGCGCATTGATAAATTCCTGGAGAGATTCTTGGGCGATAATGATCTTGTCAACTAAAATCTCATCAGCTTAGAGCACAATGAACGGTATGAAGTGATTACCAAGGCCACTACTGCCTTTCTCTGTGATCAAATCGAGAAGGGGATGCATCCCTTTTACTGGACAAGGCTGATCCGTGCAACTTGAGGGTTTTTGGGAGTGTATGTCGCCGAGTCCATCGGACTCAGTAGTTTGAGTCTGGTAGTGCCTGGCTAGAATACACGCAGAAAGTAAATATCTTATACCTGGGGCCTCAAGCTGTACTTGTTCCGTACCATCTGGTGTATGTGAAGGTTACGGACATGACGTTGGGAGTGAGTGGGTAGTTTCAGTTGGAGCTCAGTACGTCACCCTGATGATGATAAGGCGTCTTACCATTTGCATTGTATTCGGACTTGGACATAATGATTTCAAGGTCTGTGTCAATCTCTGTCTCTTCCGATGAGAGTGCGCTTGGACCTGTCGCTTTTTAATAGACTGTCAAAAGATAACGTACCACCGTTAATCGAAGGTGCTCTTGATAAGAAAGAAGGCGGCAACACACTTGGGTGTGTGTGAATATCGCGAGTACAGCACACCTATGACGCACTTCAACTCTCTATGACGCCTTCCGGCCCCCGTTACTGACAGGCGCAAGTGGGACACCTTCACAGAAGCGCCGGCGATGTTCCAGAAAAAGGTGATCAGTCCCCCAAACACGGTGCTGTGGATACTGCCGAGTCAGTAACGCCATACTGAGGTATAAAACGAATCTCATGACCCAGGTTTTTTCCGATGAGAACTTGAGAAGAGTGTTGCATTATGCACATGAGGGTGGGTTCCTGTTCCCTTGAGTGCACCGTGCGTTTAATGGAGTCATGTGATAACCGCTCTGAGCCTGTGAGGAAGTTTACAACGCCTTTTTTTCAACGCCTCTTTTTGGTGAGTCCTAGATGCTGGAAAGTTCAGACGAGGGGTCGGACTTTAAACGCGAAACCTAGAACTCCGACCACACCGTAGCACATCGATTCAGTACAGTGTGCGTGCTCTGCCAACGCCGCAATACCAGTCAGTAACGACATGTAACGGCCCGTCTACATTTGCCATCCATAGACGGAATATACCTTGCTAGAGCACTCTCATTACCTTGAATTAATGGTACACATGAATTGAACTTAGATTCTAGGTCAGTTCAAGGTCACTGGCAATTACAATAGGGCATATTGGGTCGTATGTCTGTTCTCTTGCTTGAAGCAGAATAATCATATGGGACCAAAGGACTCCCTTATCTCTGTGAGAACCGTCTTCAACAGCGCCCCATTGCGGTTACTACACTATCCGATTGCTCTGTTCTAGACATACGACTGTAACAGTCGAGTCTCGGGCCTCGCTCGGGGCGAGATCGGGGAACACATGTGTATGTATTTGCTCCACTATCCGCATGCTTCTACAGTAAGTTACACTGTATGGGGACATATTCCGTAAGGAGAGAAGCACTTTGATTGTGCCTATCACAGGAGCCGTCCCTGTGAGATGCATCGATTATCATGCAGATGACCGATACCTGGCCCATTATCGTCATGCAATACCCTTAATCACTCCCGTATCTAAACGCTCATTAACCTCTTCAGTACGATTAGAAAGCCTTACAGACAATTACCAACTTGATAGGGCGAAGATGCCAAGTAGGCGGGTATGAGTCTAACGGGAACTATAGTTCTAGTAACTACGTTGCGACCGTGACTCCGAGTCATTGTCCCAACCCCAACAGCACATGACATATGGTAAGAACCTGAAGGCCTGAGAGGCCGTAAGAGCCGTTTCGGGCCCGAATCCCAAGTGGAAAAATCGACTCTGAGTCGACCACTCGCGAGTCACCGGTCACCGACTCGGAAGACACCAGCGCTGGCACGAGTCACCAGAATCAAGTTCCATGATGAACGAAAGTCGGCGCCGGCTGATCCAGCGCTATCCTAGTATCACTCCTCGTTTTCTGTGCAGCGTCCTGGATCGCTCGTGCAGATCGCTCGTGTATAGCACTCCTACTCTCTGAGTCGACCTGAGAACGGAACTTCTCTGCCACAGCCTAAGGTACCGCCTTGGGTACCGCCCATCCATATCCACTACTTCGACCCGCTTAGAATCCCACAATACAGCATTGCGGCAGTAGGATGCAGTGCTTCGTCGGCGGTGCTCTTTTGTGATTTTATGATTTCCACAGTGAGAAATGAATGCGAATTCGGAGCGCGCGATGGCTAGCGGCGTAAGCTGAGAGCCACCGTGGAGCTGGAACGAAGCGTCGAATGGTTTCCCCCAATTTCTATGAGACGCGAAATGCGCCATCAGATAACATTGGAGGCCTCGACCACACTGTGGGCACTTCCGATTTTGAGTTTATTAAAGAACCTACGTAATGTCCCAGCTCGCCAAGAAGAATAGGTCGTCCTGATCAAAACTAACAAACACTGTTATACTGGAAAATTCGGTAAAATACAGGCCCGGACTCAGAGTAAAATTCCAACGCGATGTTCTACAATGGGATTAATGCATGACCCCGAAGCACGCACGACGATTTAAGAAGATGAAAGCAAAGAGCCACGAGTCTTTGTCAACGAGTTAGCAAACCCTTGGAATGTCTCTGTCAGACGGACCTAAGGAAATACACGTCAATTTCTGAAGGCTGAAAGTGCACGACATTTACCGTGTCAAGGGCCTCTGTGTAAGAAGAGGGGATGCTGTTGGTCAGGGAATTCCGTGGTGCACTCTTCTCTACTTCTTGTGCGATTTTCACCATCCTACGCAGCATAGCTGAATAAACATCGTTCCCGAAGGAAACGGCGTGGAAAGAAAGCGGCATTCTAGAAAATGTGTTGTAAGTCACCCGCGAAGGTGACTAGAGACCCGGATCAACAAACCCTTGGCGCACTGCGCTTCGACAGATGTCGTACATCGCTTCGTCTCCGCACTTGTGCTCGCCGTCAGATAGGAAAATAAGGACAGGCGTTCTACGATGAAGGTCAATCTCGTATGTCGGTGTTCAACTCACATGAGACAGATGTCCGCACCTTTCCGTACTCCAATGCGAAGTCATGATGCTCTGCGCTTTCTGGAGTGCGAGTGTGTAATTCTCGTCTCCGCCAGGCTTATACCGCAGGGAAGAAGTCAAGAGCTCATCGGGAGAGCTCGTGAAGTCGTTTTCGACACAGGTCAAAGGGTTGTTACTGAAGAATATTAAACTGTATGCGTCTCTTCTACGCCCCCCTAACTGAGCATTCTGGTTGATGGCAGCTTGGCGCGCGGTCCAAAAACCGTAGAGAGACGCAACTACAGCTCCAAGTCTGTTGTTTGCAGTGGGGATAATGCGGTTGGTTCCAGGAGCATTAACAAGCGGTCGTCGGTCAGTCGACCACATCGATCCAGACCTATATCGCAAGCGTTTCCAAAGGGTCAATGCACAATTCAGAGCAGACATACGTATCGATAGCGAAGATCCTGTAGAGGGGTCTAAGCGAATGTATTGATAACTATGAGGCGGGAAACTCACACATGGAAGGCCGCCTGCAAAAGTACTGGGTTTTTACAAGCGAAGTGGTGGCCATCGCTTGATACGTATCCGGGACCGGGGGGCGCACCTTCTGCGCTCATGGGTGCATGAAATATGGGTAACGTACAACCCGACGGCTGTGCACTGGCTCCACCTCCCTCGGCGGTATGTTCACGACCTTCGGAAGTTGTGTTAAGGCACCGAAAAACCGCGCGAGAAAAGGCTATTACCGGAACAGAGTGCATCACTATCGTAAATACATCAGACAGCGCATCATAAGAATTCCGAAGTAGTCAGCATACCACTTTGCGAAATTTGCCTGATCTTCCCGAGGGTACGGATCTACAGAAAGATATTGAATAAGTCAATATCCGTGAAACCGTGGTCCATAGTCACCTTTGAAACCTGATAATAGCTTAAGCAATGTCAGTGAAGGCAATTACGTGACGAGCCCACCCATTCTTCGCCAGTGGAGTGCATGCGTGATCCAGTCTTTGGCTTGATCGGGGTTTGGTGATATCTTTTTCGCGATGTGCTGGGTTTCGGAATTATGGGAATCGGAACCGCGGCAAATGTCGACATGGACGTGTCTTCCCATCGATTTGCACACCATGTTGCACAGCATAGGGCCACCCTCGTCGTTCGAGGCGAATTTACGTCCTTCTAACTCGACGCTAGTGTCCTCGGAACCATCGACAATCCATCTTGTTTGTGACATGGATCCGTGGCTAGTCTCGTGTTCCTGCTGAGGATGCCCTGTACTATAATCAGCTATGTACGACTAGGACAGGAGGATGAAACCGAACCAGACGGGAGCGTGCATAGATAACCGCAATTCCCACACCTAGCGCGAGTAAGGACCCGAGAGAAGCGGAGTTCGTCCGAACTCACCGAGTATTGCAATAATGGAATGGCTTCTCGTCGTTGCTATGAGTGTGAAGACCTGGGTGCTCGACCTCTCCGGGCTCGATAACCTTGACACAAGGAAGGCGCTTGGCAGCTAAAAATGACATGTTTTAGAGGTTAATGTCAAGGCTTCGAATAATGTACCTTGCGTATACTGGACGCAATTTTTAGTTCTTAGTACAATCCCTCTATGAATACGGACTCACTTTCGTATACTGGAAGCTTCCATGCTTTCCAGTAAATGTAGCTTCGATGGCCTGAGGTTTTGTCTGTATTTCGCATATACCTGCGGTACACACAGAGCCGCAAGGGTGCTGCTTTCTAGAGAGCCTGTCCATGATATGTCACAGGAGGCAGCGATAGACGCACCCGCAAAGGTGATTTTCGCTAGGATTCATCCCATGTAAGTGGCCACCAGTACACATTCGGTTGCATAATTGACAAGAAGCAGGGCATTCCCTGTCCTCACATTCGTGATCTCCGTGTTCCTTATCTCTGAACGACGCGACGCTCCGTGAGTCACTATCTCACAAGAGTTGCATAACTCACATTGAGACGCGACACGTCCCAGGACATGTGAACACCTTTCCGTTCGGAAGACGCAGACTGGCCAAACGGCACGGCTAATATAACGTCAGGTCCAATCGAAAGCTACCCTGAAAGACGTACTTGACCGCACATATGGACCGGAGCCGAGCATAGGTGATCGCCCTCATGCTCAGTTGGCTAAGGAGCGGCGTCAGAATGTGTATGTGGCACTACTTAAAAGACGGTGTTGTCACCTTAACACACTTCTCTGTACAGCCTCGCTTTCCAGATTGCTCGCACAGCTCTCCGCATAGATGGGCGCCTACGTGGCATCTTGTGTGAACTGTTTGAGAATGCTGGAAGGTATATGATGAATTAATTTTGAACCCACATGTGATCACCGGGGTGGCCAGCGCTGAGAAATCGTAACAGGTCAGGAGCGTTGACGAGGAAAAACTGCGGACGAACGTACGTTTGGCCACATGGTTGTGTAGGGAGAGCGTCTCGTTCACAGAAGGTACAGTCATGGATACATTTATGGTCCGTCAGGCAGTCGTGACCGTCTCTGTGCAAACGACTGCTTCGCACACAAACCAAGTTGCAGGAACCACACTGTGACCGACAGATTTCGACGCTGGCACGTAGGTCTATGACAGCATTGTCGAATGTTCGTCGTAACTCTTCGATGCTCGCGTGACTGCCTTCGAATCGTTCTACGTTCGATTCGAGCCAACTTTCGACATGAGCTACCCGCAAGTCGACGAGATGAGTTAAGTACTGCGCAAGGTCGGAGTGCCACGTAGAGTCGTCGACGTGTTGCCTTTGATGGGTCAGATCCCAGGATTCACGGAGAATCGCGAGTCGACGCTCATGGTCAGCAACTGGAGTATCTGGCCCTGTGAGAATGAATCGCGCTTCAGTGTCTCCCGCTTCGATCACGATGTCCGTATCGAAGTTCTGAATATCTTAGTCTGACGCAAGGCATCTTTGATTATAAGCGCACCTTCAGCGGGACTGGTTCGGGGTCGATCTCGGAAAATCCAGTCATCAAGGCATTTGGCAAAATCGCAAGAAGAGAATTAGCGCGGTGCATAGCCATAGTTTCTGAAATGAAGACGTGAGGGAAGGAGAGCTTCTCAAGCCTGAAAGCGAGGCGAACATACGTGACATGGCCCCCCAATCGTTTGCCTATCGGGAATACCGCAGGTCAGTGACCACCTAGGTGTATGATTGCGTCGTTCGAACCTTCAATTTGGCCATGAGCGTCTTAAGCGTCAACAAAAACTCCCCCGCAGTATGATGCGACGTCGGTTGCTGGTCGAGAGCCTTTTTAACCTTCCTGAAAAGCTGGTAGAATTCCTTTGACTCGATCACAGGCCACGGGATTATCTTCAAATTCCCTGCGTGAAGGCGAGTGATGAAATTAGAGTCTTGTTCGTCCTCAACTATCCTCTGGAACTTCAGCGAAAATCTAGCCCTGCATTAGTGGAAGAAGGATCAGGTGCGCTTTGAGACTTACTCTTTCGTCACTTCGGCCTCATCTGAATCAATGACATCCTAGAATGGCGCGGAAGATAAGAATAGTGATACCATTATAACGGAGTTCGCCTACTTTAATGATGACTAGAAGCGTGGACTGGAAAAGTGACGGGTTGGACGCCGGATCTAAAATGGAAGAGCTGGACTGGAATGACTGAAAGAGACCAGTAATATCTCTACTGAGGGCGAAATTATTTCGGAATAGAACCTACTCGTAGCGCTCCCTCAACAGAAGAACGATGATCAAGGGTAAAGATATTTGCTTACGAGATTCGAAATAGCAGTGTTGAAAAGAACAAGAAGGGTATCCTCTTGCGCCGAACGCTCTAAGCTGTGTACACCTGTCATTCGCCGAAATTCAGATTGAGCGAACAACGAATGATAGATGACGTCAAGTCCACCTTCGAAATCCAGCGCGACTATAAGCGCGTCGTCGGTAGGAGAAACGGACAACCAGACCCCCTCTGAGCATGGTCGGTCATCATATTAAATCACGATAAGAACAAAAGCCAACCTGTTGTACGCATCGCACTCCCCGCAAACGAAGTGTCTACCAGATGATTCAGGGTAAAGCTCTTCCCCACGGACTGTTCCCCCATCGAGGACACCACTTTGACTGGCTAGGAACGCCGCGAAGAGGCTCAGTATTGTCACTAGAACCACGATATGGAGAACTCACTTTCGAGGCCCAATACGATTGAAAAATCGACTCGTACCATCCAATTGACAAGCTGTCTACGATTCTGTTGACTTCCGCTCCCAGCAACGAGATCTCCAGTTGTGCCGACAGAACGCCATCCTTGAGCGGGACAAATCTGTTCTCATGCGTGACCGCGATGTGAATAGGAATAAGACAGAGTAAATCTGCCAGCCATTCGCCAGCTCGAAAACGGGAGACTGGCCATTCCGAACTGGACAGGAATGCGCATGCAAATGAAGGGAAGGTGCGTGCGGAGACGGTGATACCTTTGAGTACATCGCCGGTCGGTTTACGCGACGTCTTTGTGAAGCTGCGAATCATTTCTGAAAAGTAGAACGAGAACGGGCGCTGATCGTCGTCGGTGACGAAAGTCAGCGTCTTCGGCTGCCGTTCGCTCGAAGATGTTATCGTACGCCGCTTCACCGCTGCCACCACAGGGAAACGAGTCCAGACGTCAGAGTGACAATCAATCAAGCAATTGTGAGCCGTCTCTTTTCCATGGCTCGTTGGTGCCTTCGAACGCTGTTGTTGAAACGAGAACTCGGTCGCTTTGCACGTGATATCAAGGACGACAGATCGACAAGTTTGTGAGGTTACGTCGAGACCGATGAGATGGATGTTGTTCCGATTCACGATCGACGTGAGAAGCGCAGAGTCAAGGTCGACAGGGAAATCGGGGAGTGTGATAGGAATTCCGTCTGTGGACGCGAATGTCGTCCAATGGTACGCCGTTATGGTGGACACGCCTTCTCTTTCCTGAACGACGAGCGCGCATGATCCATCAGGAGAAGAATAGATCGCGCGTGGAACATGCGGCAGCTGTAGAGAGGCAGGTCTAAGACGAAACGTTAGGTAAATCATGGAGAAGATACGAGTCGCATGTACTTAGGCTGTAGCATCGTCAGGGAAAAAACTCTCGCCTGAGCACTGGAATCCACGAAAAGGATCTCTTCGCGACCATGAACAAAGGCTGCATGAACAATGGATACTCCGTTGCTGTAGAAAGGAAGAAGGTCAATTGCGGATCCCATCCCTCGCAAGGATCCACGCTCATCCTCAAACGCAAAGATATGGAGCTGCATCTAGAGAACATTTGTTACATAAAGGCGAAGGAAACGATCAGAACGAAAGGCATACCCTTGCAGATGAATAGACAGCTAACATGCGCTTCGACTCGTCAAGAGTAAAAAGGCAAGTTTCGCCAATCTTGTCACGGTGGAAGAGCCTCGCAAACGATCGCCCTTGTATGGCAGCATCGATGCGGCTTAGACTCTCGACATAGATTACGATATTTCCATGAGGATCGACGAGGCCCAAGAGAATTCGTCCTCCTTCTAGGAGATGAACATATCTGAGTAGCGAAGGTAAGTGTGGGACGAACGAGATCAGCCGAGAACATACTTTACGACAGTTGATGAGGAGACACGGAACGAATGGGTAAGCCGTCCCTCGAGGATAGGTGTGGGTACATAGGATGGGTCGAGTTGCACTTTCTGGCTATCGTCTGCGCGCAGGCGCAAGAGATGAATACGATATTCTATCTCATCTTCTTTTAGAGACTCTTGACGGCCACTGATATAGTACGTATCTGTTTAGGCGGGTGAGATACGCCCAGGTTGGAGAATATTTAAACAAACCACGGGAGAAGGACGATTTCCTGACTTTAAAATGGTCGATGTAGACAATTGTGCGCCTGCACCACGCTAGTCTTCAACGCTAGTCCATTTCGATGCAATAGGAGACGTACGATGTAGAGCGCTGTACAGATACGTCCTTCACTTGATGGACGAACTTGGACCACAACATCTGTACCTCTCCAGCCTCCTCTGTGTCCGCTTCTCGTTGAACTTGCTTGTCACATTCCTTTTTTTGCGTCAAAAGAATCTGCCGATTGACTCCGGACACCAAGGTGTCGACCTGTTTTATGAGTAATGTATAGGCAGTTCCCTCGACGTCAGTCGCAGCCTCGTGTAGATAATGATCGACCGGAATAGTCTTGAGCTCCGAAAGGAACTGAGAATCTGACACCGAGGACGCACGTCTAATGGCGCCTTCCCACAAACCCTCTTTACCATGTGAAGACCTAAAGAGACTTGGCAGCCACGAAAAGATGCCTTTGTCGTCCTTTCCAAATGCTTCGAGAGCTGCCAAGGCGCTCCTCTCGTCCTGCTGACCAAGGACGGCATCTGCCACGGACCGGGTCAAGTCCGCGCTTGGACCATTCCCATCTTGCGAGTCCGAATTCAGAAGATGAAGGAACATCATACGTTTCTTCTTGAACTGAAATTCGGAGGCCCTCAAGTATTTCCCGAAGTCGGCCCCACGTATATTTCCCCACAATGTCTGCTCCATGCGCGGATAAAGAAGGAAAAGATCGCGAAGCGAATCTACGGCATATGTTAGGATCACCCGCTGGGGAACGAGAAAGAAGATTGACACTCTTACTTTCCGCATTGTTAGAATCACCTTTGGGGTCCGTCGGTTCGGCAGAACTCGATTCAGGCAAGAATCTCTCACGTCGAAGCGACCTAGCATCACTTATAAGGGGGATAGCGCACCGAGCGGTGGTAAATGCTCACGGAAATGTCTTTAACAATTCGCCGACAACAGCTCTCTGCACCTTGACCCGTATGCCCTCAAAGTCTTGTTCGATTTTCACATGTATCTCCGCTTTCCGCTGTGAAATGATCTGCTGGAATCGACGCTCTATCTCGTTCTTGCTTCTCTCCCAAGCTTCGTATTCCTTCGGGAATCGGGTCCTCAGGCCCAATGCCGTATGCAAGGACTTCAGCGACGCGCTGTCGAATTTCTCGGAAAGACATAACACGACTTCCTTTCCCCTGACGAGGCGATTCTATCAAGGTGTCGATCCGAAAGGCAACAAAACTTACAAACGAAGCCTGATCTGGTCGGCAGTCTGGTAATCGTGAGAAAATGGCTCAACGATCGTTCTCGCTGGCACGAATGTGGTCGTCATGAAACCTTGCACCTTCTCCCCATGAAGAAGCACTGGATAAAAGGCTCGTGGGTCGGCGTCCACCCCCGGTGGGGGGGCTTGATCGGTGATAAGGGGAGAGGACATCTTGTGACAAGCGGGGACAGATGTAAGGGTAGGGGAAGACCGTCGCCACATGGTAAACGTACCATAAATCCTGCTCGGACAACGACATTCTCTTCTTGATCCTTTGTTTTCGCCACCTTGAAATGATAGACTCGGCTTGAATCAGCTTTCTCCGAGTCGGTCGATGCGCCGTCGCTATCGTCACTGTCATCATCCTTGTCAGTTCCATCGTCGTCCTCGTTCCACACAATTGCTCTTGAATGTTCACTCGAAAGCAAACAAATCAATTGATCGCATAGCTTGCTAAGGTAACTAGGTAGATCCGATCGATCAGGACAGACCCGGAAGACGGTGAAAGATTGTCCGCACCGCATGAATGTCACTCTGTTACGCTGGACGGGCGAAGCTGCACGGTCGTCCCAAGTGGTATCTTCCGGCCAATAGACGACATAGGCCTGCTCTTCGGAGGAAGACACGAACGAGCGCACAATATATAGTCCCGATCTCAGAATTGGCTCAGAACTCCCAACCGCGGGTCCATTCCGTGGCACGAGTAATTTCTGCGCGCTGTCGGAGGCGTCAGCCCACCCAAATACCTAAAAAAAAGGTAAAGTAAACGACGTACGTGCTGTCATCTACAGCCTTGATTTCACGGAGAAACCTCACGATCTCTTCTTTCGAACCATAGACTCCGAACGGCTTGAGAACGACACTATCCAATATTTTGAAGTTGACTTTTGTGATGGAAGAATAAGCACCCGGAGAGAGCGCGTTGATAAATTCTTGGAGAGATTGTTGAGCGACGACAATCTTGTCAACTAAAATGCTATGAGCGGAGGCACAATTGATATAAAGAACCGGGATTACCGAGACCACTGCTGCCTTGCTCTGTGATTAAATCGAGAAGGGGATACATCCCATGTACTGGGCGAGACAGGTCCTTGCCAGGGTGAGTTGATTCCGTGGACTGCACTTCGCTACGCCTATCGGGTTCAACGGTCTGAGGCTGATAGCGCCCGGCTGCCACGAATGTAGTGAGTAATCTCTCACACAAACAGCGTACTATAGAGACTCTTGCCATCGACTATGTCTGAAGGCAGTACGTCAGGAACTGCGCTCCGATGACATAGCCAGGCTATCTTACCAGGTGCGTCGTGTTCAGAGTTGGGCATGATGGATTTAGGCGCTGTTTTTTTGACGAGGGTGTTTGTGGATACCACTGTTCAGTGTAGGCAATAGTGTTACTATTGATGGCGTCAAAGGTGCTGTTGGTACTATGGGACGCCCATCGACGACATCACCAGTATCGTTATAAGGGATCGAGGGCAGTGACATTATTTTTGAAGTTAGGCGCTTGGTTGGAATGACGTATTATCCGTGCAACCTTCCTTCACATCTTTTTTCCTCTATCACAAGCAGGTGAGAGGCGACATCTGACGCCTTCAAAGAGAAGTGTGTTGGAATATACCTTGAGTGAGACTTTATTTCAGTTTGTCCTTATCAGTCTATTCCATGCGGACGCCTGTGCAACCCGCGCGATTGTTTCGCGTTTATGTCTCGGTTTGTTGACGTTCGGATGCACGGGCCTTGCCTAGTCCATCGGCCGACCATTTGTTCATCTCCGTCGCCGAGCAAGTCGCCAAGCACAAACCTTCGTAGTGTACAGTTTTATTCTCCTTTAGTTATAATTTATAAATGCTCTCATTCTGAATAGGACTGAATATTAGTTTCTTCTGTGCTGAGTGTGCGTGTCCCCTGATAAGCATTGTGCTTCTCTTGATGCTTCTGTGCCGACATCGCTCGCGCACACCATCACTCATTTCTATTCACTATCTAATATGTTCCGAATTCCCTCATAACCTAATAAAGCGCAAAGTTCTAGGAAGGCCCGTTATCAGTCCCCCAATTTTCGTATCGTTATTCTTCTGAGCGGTATAGGAAAGACAGGCACGAGTACTGGGACGGCGACTACGCAACGTTTGAGAATCAGTGTCCACCAATGAGGATCGTTATTGTTTACTTTGAGATCGAGGGCTCCACTTAGGCTCCATCGATAGACTTGGTGTTCGCACGGCGGCGCACAGTGGTAGATTAGAACTTATTGACCCGCACCTCTCAAAAAAACCCCACCACAAACTCGTGCATGAAGTCCAAGATCAAGTTATGCACAGCCCTGGATGACAAATTTGCACTTTTCCATACTCCTCGGCCCAGTCAACTCGGACCCGTGAACGCTTGAAAGTCTATTCGCCGCAGGATTGGAGGTCAAAAAGCGGAGTTCCAGTGGTAGGAATCAGAGTCGAGTTCGTGTCAAGGTTCATGTTATGAGAAGGACTCGAACTGGGCGAAGCCCGAAAGTCACGAGGACCGGGCACATATTGCGTCGATGGAATATAATGATTTCATTGATTCACCTACAAAATGGGACTAGAGCAGTGTATACGCTCTTGTTACTCGTGACCGGCTCCATGACTTTTCAGGGCACGACATACACAACTTCCTGGAACCTGATGTCGTCAACGATGTTGAGCCAGTTGAGGACACTAAGGGCATTGGGAAATCGGTTGGAAATTGGTCAAACAAAGCAAGAACCGCGGGTATACTGGAGTAATACGTGAGATCTCAAATAGTTAACAGAAAGGGTCTCTGTGGAGGGTCTCATGTGAGCTATTCTCAGGGAAACAAAAGAAGGGTACCAACACGCACTTCCGGGGTCATGTGGGAGTTGTCTCCATCACCGCCGTAACTCTGGCTGAGCAGAATTCCCCTTTGCAGACTCATCTAAGCTCAAGCTTCAATGCCTCACGCCGGCCTCACGAATCAACGATAAGGATTCAGGAACCTCACAGATGCATGTTGGCCGCGTGATCGATGGAGCTGCATCAGCGGAGAGATATCTGATCGTTCTCTGGGATCCTGGGCGTCTGGCAGCCGAAACTTGGGGAATGACTTGCACATATGCTCTATACCCTCTTTCCCTGTCCTGCCTGCTTCCACGAGGACAGAGTTCTGAGACCGCAACATCGCAAGGAGCTGATGCAACAAGCTGCCGCCCTGAAAAAACAGTTGTCTGAGAACAGGAAAGCTCCGTTCAAGTTTTCATGTCTTCTGATAAATACTAATATAGCATTTGAGGGTGAGGCGGTCTGACATATGGGCATAGTGTTGCTATTCCTGATCTGCAGTACACTTGACGCGCTACACGCATCCACGCTCTCGCTCCTGTCGATGTTTTTGTGAGTTGCAGGGACGACCCGCGACAGGCATGTCGCCCGCCTCGGCTTAGTAACAACGTAGATCCTAGGACTGAGTTGTGCGCGGAGGTCCCGAGGGCAAGTCGCAGTGATGCTGGGCATGGTAGGACGATCGATGGGCCAGTACATAGTCGTCGTCACACAGCAGACGCGATATCAGCCATAGAGTGTAGTACAGTACGCTACGATAAGAAAAATTAAAAATCGAAGGAAAGCACATCCGGGGCAGACTCAGCCGGAAGAGCTCAATTCCGGGGGTGTGCAAACCCAGGTCGTTCGGGGAACCCCTCGGCGACTTTGAGAGGTATGACAAATTCCTACTGGTCTCAAAAAGACTATGTTGCTGCGCTCTAAGAGCCGATCGACTCAGCTTTAATACCTCACAGTTTCATGCTCCGATAGCCCAGAGGGCTAGTAAGGCGACGAGGGTCACACAATCTCGCCTCGCGTAGACGTGGAGCCTCAGGGAACTGCTGTACGGCCGAACGCAAACAAAATCAAACCTACCTAGTTGCGAATACTCCGATTCCCAATTATCGAGGACGACTTCTACTGTGAGGAATGTGTGATATGTCCCGCTGCATCTTCTACAGTCAGTAGTGTTGACGCCTAAGGTAAACGGCCACATGTAAGAATGAACAATGTCAAAAACCTCATATAAAGGTTTTGGCATCTTGCGAGTACTGTTCGTTATGGATCTTGCCTCGCGTTGCCAGGCACCGCTAGTACAAGCGTGCGAACGATGTCGTATCTACTGTCGTTTTGTGACCCATGTGGAAACGTCGACGAGGGGTCCTCAAAAGAAAGGGTGGTGTGAGCAGCGCAGCTACTTGCCACTCGGTGAGGCCGGTGAGGCCTGGTGAAATTGATAGAACGTGTCGTGGCGAACAACAATGCTGCCGTTGCATCCGGCACTATCAAGCGAAAAGTGACCGAGCGTGCGCACCGACCAGGTATTGTGCTAAATGTCGTCGTCGTGCAGGTTGATGTCCGTGACGTCAAAGCGACCAAAGCTCGAGCGTAAGAGTGGTTGGGAATGTGCACTATGTAGCGAAGACTGTGAGGCAAAGTAGCGACGAAAAGCTAGAGGCCGTACTGATCTGGACAAAGGGCTTGTCGAAGGGGATACCAAGTCATAGATCTCCCAGGGATCGGAACCTGACCTTTTGCCTTCGTCGTGGCAGAAGAGACGTACAGGTTTGGGCATTAAGTGGAGTTGGGGACGAGTAGAGAGACTGTCGCAAGTCATGGGAGGGAAGCCGGGCCGTGTTCATTTGTCAGTCTCTTTGGTGATTTGTCGTGGACCGCTCATACAGGCGGACTCCTACTGCAGTAGCGGGTGAGGGAAGAAGATGAGGCCAAGACGAAACAGGGGAATGCCGTGATGCGCGTGATGACGAACACGCTGACGTGGCAACGGAACGGAGCGGAGCGAGGCCGGTCCGTGTGGCACGCTCCACACTCATCTCAGATGGGAGCTACGCAGTTTGAGTCATCTCTTCCCCGATTTCTCCAACCCTCCCAGTCGCCCTTGCCAACTCAGGCTCCCGGGCCTGTGCCTGTGCATGCAACGTATAGCCACGGACGACCTTTCGGGCAGGCGCAGGTGTTGTGGTGGCCATGCACTCCGAGGTCGCAGGGTGATTCTGTCATCCCTCGCACGGTGCTACTTTTCATCCCCGGTTCGTGTACCCGTGCTCTCCCCTCCCACTCACTGGCTCATTCTCTTTCTTGTTTCTACTGATACGCCTTACTGATACGCCTTCTTTTTTTTTTTTTTTCCTTTCTCAGGGAACCCAGGGCTACTCGACGTCTACATCCCCTTTTTGGACGCGATATACTCCGAGGCCAACTCTTCCGTCACCATCTTCGCCCACGCGCACTTGGGCTTGTCTTCCTACGTTGGCGGCGATCGCTCGTTCCCCGACACTTCTTCCGTAACCCTGCCTGCTCAAATACAGGCGCACGCCGAGTTCCTCGACGAGCTGCTCGCCGCGTACGGTCCCGAGACGAGCGTGCTCCTGGTGGGACACAGCATCGGCGCTTGGTTCATCCAGGAAATGATGAAGGCCCACGCTACTGACCTGCACTCCCGTAAACGCGTCGGAGCGTTTATGTTAACCCCCACGCTGTCCGAAATAGGTGGGAGCCCGAATGGTAAAATATTATCGGTACGCACATATACAGTTGCAGTTCCCGACATATACTCCATCTCACGTTCTCGCCTCACTGCCGATGCACGCAGCCATTCTTCCGTCCGCCTTGGCCGCGTGCCCTTGCGTATCTCTCGCTCCTCGTGCAACACACTCCCCAGTGGGCCCTCCGCCTCGTCCTGCATTCCTGGCCAGATGGCCAACTGCGCTTCCTGCGTCGCTTCCTGCAAGCACCCGCGGCTATCTATGCGTCTCTGATAATGGCAGATGACGAAGTAAAGACCGTGCTTGATCCCGACGTCGGCTTCCTCCACGAATTTTCAGGCAAAATCTGGTTTTACTACGCAGAGACGGATGGCTGGGTCGGTGGGCAGCGAGAGGTTATCCTGCGCGCCTTGCGCGGAACGCTTGCGGAAGTGCAGGTAGTCCATGGGCGCAGTGATATCCCGCATGGGTTCTGTCTCAGTACGGAAATCTTTTTTGTGTCTTTGTCAAGTTAAGGTTGTTGACCCTTTTCCTTTGCCAGACCATAGCGCCGATGTAGCCTCGCAATGTTTGAAATGGATGTATGCAGGGGGTTTCTTGTAGGATGTCGGTAGCACCGGATGAGCCATTCCGCCCCCAATGTTATTTCTACTTAGGAAAATATAGATTCTAGACGAGACTCATGTTACAGTAGTACCATCAGGTTATGGTTCATGGTCCGAAGGGAATTAGGACCGGATAACCTTAACTTTGCAGGCCCTTTGCTGCAGCCTGCATGGCGTCCCAGCATCCCAGGATAACTATTTGATACCGTGGATAACTATTTTATAACTATATATTTGCGAGATACCAGATTTCCCTAGAATTTCAAACTACTATGAACCTGCACGTCAAATTTGGAGGTCAGTCACTGTCCATTCGTACTCAAGGGGCCCCCGGTTTTGGACGTCGCTGTAGTAGCCGAGTATGACAACCAAGTCGGCGACTGTAGCAAAATGTATTGAAAATTTGGGCGCTTTTGGCGCTTGCCGTCATGTGATGCATCAGCGGCCACCTCAATGAAGTTTCGCGCCGCGTAGACCGGTGACCATCTGTATATGAAGCCCAGTGAGAATCCCGATGTACCGAATTGAATGAAAGTGAATGAAAGTGACTGGGATTGAAATGGCCGCGTGGAAAATGAATTGTGTTGATTCCGTTGGAATAATATTGCGTTGAGATTTGAATTATTCAATAATATTCAATGCGAATGAATAATCTTGATTTCGGCTGCATCCACAGATGCGTCACTCGTTGCGCCGCCCTCGTTGTGAAACATCGCACGCGTGAATATGTGAATGCCACACTCGATCTCTGTGAGCTGCAACACGTCTGAAACGAGCATCGAGTCGTCGTTCTCTTCTGGCTTCTCGTCCCGTGTATCTTGGGCTCCGACTCCCATCTCGACCCTGGGCTGCTATCTGAGTCTACTGCATTCTCCTGGCTGTGTATCGTGTTTCTGGTGACCTCCTGGCATTGTCCCTCTCCACGTCTCGATCTGCTCTAGGTTGACCTGATGCCGATCTCGCGCGACCCACGAGCCTACAGATGTGGGTGTTCAGAGTACTGCAAGATACTTCGCCCAGTCTCGAAGTTGACATATTACGGTCATGCGAAGTATTGCAGGCTCGACGATGGTAAGTTGAGCATATTGTCCAGTTTCTCGCTCTCATGCTCACTGGATCTCGCGCATGTAAGAGCCTTATACGTTGTTTCCTAATGGCCATCCGGCGTCAGGACCATCAGCTCGCACTACGGAGACTGGGTCACGCTCGCGTTCCATGGCAACCGGGAAGCGCACTCGATTAGAGTCGGTTCACAGTGCTCTGGAGGAGCAGCCTCCCGACGACCACGTACGCGGAGATGACCACGCAGAGAGTGATCACCCTATGCAAGACGACGACACTGCACTAGGTCCATCGGAACAGGGGCCACCCCAGCTGGGGACTCGAAACAGAGACAGCGACACTGAGTGTAACGCCACCACTGGCGTTAGTCCGACTTGGACTGCAAAAGGGCGTTCACGACTTAGCGAAATATCTCAGAGTCAGTCACGTGACTTGAACACGTGCACACGGCGTCTACTTAAGCACGTGACATGGGCGGTTCCGGCACTAGGACGTTTCGAGTCACTAGGCGATCGATGAAGACGACTTGCTCGGAAGAGACAAGCGAAAGCACACGAGAAATGAGCAATGAAAGTGGTGATTGAAGAAGACCAAGATGGTGTATCTTGGTCTTATCGAGCCACTATTTATACATGTATGAGGCCGCTTTAAAGCTCCTCCCGAATCCGTACGACTAGTAGCGTAAGTAGCTCGAACCCTACTACAGCTGTCCTAGGAATGAGTCATGCCACACCGGCATGTGATACTGTACTTCTATGCTGACTGATACGACTGTCCATGACACATTACGACTTACTAACGAGGTCATCACCGTGAGTAAGCGTCCACTTCGTGAGCCGTGACATCACCCCCTTTTCAGCCGCGACGACCCCGGCGCCGAATAGGTCCGATCCCTCCCAACCATCCTGCCTGAACTGACTCTACTCGATTGTGGATGTCCGCCATCTCCAACCGGAACTTGCTGCGAGCGAGCTCCCCTTGAACGCCGCCTAAGGCCTGGGCTAAGGCGTGAAGCCGCTGCTCGAGTCGCTCAGCTTCGTGTCTGTAGGTGCGGTAACGGTGCAACTCAGCTTTAAGCCCTACATCGTGCAGGGCGTTGACCGCGGTGTCCAGCCGGTGTTGGTTGGCGTGGCCCCGGATAAGGGCGTACGTTTCTTCGGGGGAGTAGTGGGGCTTGCCGATCTCTCGGACTTGGGGTTCAGTGTAGAGGGGTTTGGAGAATGTCTTGTCGCTGTCCGAGGCGAGCGCGATGACGATGGGGTCGGGATTCATGATGACTTGGACGTAGGGGGCCTGTGTAGTGACCCCCTGAGAGTCGGTGATGGGAAAGTGGACGAACTTCTCCCCACGATTATGTTCATATCCGTGGGGTGCGAAGCGAGAGTCGGTGAGCCGGCGGTTAAGCACGGCGAGGTGATGTGAGGTGGGGGTGTCGTCATGAATGATGTCGCCTCGATACAGGGGGCGTCCCGCAGTGTCTAGGGTGTAAGGTGTCTCCCTCGGGTGGTCAGAGTCGGTGGTCGTGATGATGGAGGGGTGCTCAGCTGGGTACCACTCCTTTAACTCCCGCTCAGGTTGCTCCTGCACCGCGCGCGCATCGTCTCGGTAAAGAGTTTCCTCTTCTCAAGGATCCTCATTCTCCTTGTTGCTGCTATCGTCAGCTGCTCCAACCTCCACCGTTCCACCTCGAACCTCCACTCCTCCCATCGACGCGTCGCCGCGTTCTTCTTCCGCTTCGACCCGGTACTCGACTCGTACCGGGAGAGGTCCAGGAGAGGCAGACTCACTGTCTCTGAGAGCTGCACGAAGCCGACGCACTTGGGCCTCGGTGTAGGGGACGGTGTTGAGCTGCTGGCCGTCGACGCTGAGCAACCAGTACGTTTCGGGGGTGTTAGGGTTGTTGATGTCTTCGACGGGGGCGACGTTGGCAAGGGTGTCGTTGAGTTCTTGGTAGGTGAGCGACTCCCCGAGGAAGGGAGCGACAATGGTGGAAGCGGTGGAAGAGGGAAGAGACATTGTTGTTCGAGAGTGGAATCCAGTGTGAGGAGATGGGGAGTACTTGGTGTCGCCGAGCTCACTTATATGGGCTTTGCTGGCGGTCGAACTCCGCTCGTACTCCGCTATGGCTTCATCAGCGAAGACGTCATCCTTGTTGACCCACTGATTCTCCGAGTCCGGATAGCCCTTCCATTTCACAAGGTGTTGGAGTTTCTTGCTTCTGCCGAATCGCCGAGAGTCTAAGACTCGTTCGATTTCGTACTCCTCTTCACCGTCTACCAAATCCGGTGGTGGGCGCTGGAAGTTTTCTCCGTGCATGGGTGTTTCACAATAAGGCGTGAGTAGATCAATGTGGAACACGGGGTGAATACTCCACTGCGTGGGAAGTTCGAGCTGGTAATTGACAGGTGACAGTACTCGTGCGATCTTGAAAGGTCCGTGCCGTCGCGCCGCAAGTTTTGCCGTTGGCTGATTGGTTCAAAAGTGACGTCCTTCTAACCATACTTGGTCCCCTATTTGGTATTTGGGCGTATCTCGGTGTTTGACCCACAGCGATTGTGCCTTTTTGATGAGATTATGGGCTTCTTTCCGTGCTTCTTGGAATTGTTGGAGTCGCGTGAGCACCTGGGGAATAGGGGATGGTTTATCGATCCAATCAGCGCGAGGGTCGTATCCCATCATGAGTGAAAACGGAGACTTCCTTGTTGCTTCGTGCGGCCAGCTGTTATGAGCGAATTCTGCCATAGGTAGGAATCGCGCCCAGTTATCTTGACGCTCGTTAGCCCAGAACCTTAGATACTGTTCTAGCCATTGATTGGTGCGTTCCGATTGTCCGTCCGTTCGGGGGTGGTAAGCCGTGGAAATGTTCTGATAGATCCCTAGGATTCGGCATAATTCGCGGGTGAACTTTGACGCGAAGCGTGGGTCCCGGTCGCTGATGATCTTTGCCGGTAGTCCGAATCTCCGAAATACATGAGTGACGTACAGGGCGGCAGTTTCTTCCGCTGTTATTTCTTCGACGCAGGGGATGAAGATGGAGGCCTTGGTGCAGTCGTGGTCGGTTACCGTGAGGATTGAGTCATGCCCTTGAGATATGGGTAGTTTAGTGATAAAATCGAGAGCTATGACTTTGAAGGGCTTAGCGTCGGTTATGGGTGTAATAGGAACCAAGGATGCTCTCGTGGGTCGGTTATTGACTTTGTGGCGTTGGCACTCTGCGCATCCTTGGACGTATTCGGTGACGTGCTTCAACATGCGTGGCCACCAGTGACTTTGCTCGATGATTCGAGTGGTTCGCTTGATCCCTGGATGGCCGTATACTGGGGGGTTGTGATGGTTGGCAATGATGGTGCGTATGGCATCTTGTCCACCGGTGACTACTCGCGCGCCCTGTCAGTACCAGGTTCCGTCGATTTTCTTGAGCTTGTAGGGGTCTACCCATGGCCGTAGGGTGTTTTCGTCTTGTTCAAGTGCCTCTGGGGTTTGCGTGGTCAGGTTCCGAACGAAGACTTTTTCCGGTAGTACGGTGATCCCTTCGTTGTCATTTTCTCCTCGGTCGTAGTCTGGTCGTCTGGACAGGGCGTCCGCGCGACCGTTGTTGGTTCCCTTGATGTGGTGGATCTCGAAGTCATACTCCATAAGCTCCAGGACTTCTTGGGCTACACGGCAACTTATCTTCTGGGGGGATTTCCAGTGCGTCAGGTTAAGATGGTCCAAGAAGATTTTGATTTTGTGCGGGGATCCCGCTAAGAATGGTCTCCAGTGTCGTAACACTTTGACGATGGCAAGAAGTTCTAGGTCATATATGTCATAGTTGCGTTCCGCTTCATTCAGGGTGGCCGAGAAGTATCCAATCGGGTGCCGCTTTCTGTCTTTCTTCTTCTGTAGAAGGACTGCTCCTATTGCGTATCCGGACGCGTCCACTTCGAGTTCAAATTGGTCTGTCAGGCTAGGATGTGCGAGTACCGGTTCACTGGTGACGAGGTTCTTGAGAGTTTGAAAGGCCTTCTCTTCGTCTTTGCCCCATGTCCATTCGGCTTCCTTGCGCGTAAGTTTGTTGAGGGCTCGCGTGTACGTTGCGAAACCGCGAATGAAGAGTCGGTAAAAATTGCAGAAGCCTAGGAATGAGCGTACGTTGCGCACCTTCGTAGGACGGGGCCAGTCTCGTATGCCTGAAATTTTTACGGGGTCCATGCGAGTTACCCCCTTTTCAAGGATTACCCCCAGGTAATCCATTCGCAGTTGGTGAAAAAGGCACTTCTCGGGTTTGAAGTAGAGGTCGTGGTCGAGTGCGACTTGAAGTACTGCGCTGACAGCTTCGATGTGGGCTTGTAAACCAGCTTCTTCGGTCGTAGCAATGCCAATATCGTCCATGTATACTCGGATGATAGTTCCGCGCGATTGATAGTAGAGGATGACGTCGCCTAGGATGTCGTTCATCATATTCTGGAAGGTTGCCGGTGAATTGGTAAGTCCGAAGTACATGACGAGGGGTTCGTAGAGTCTGTATTTGGTTTTGAACGCGGCTTTGGGTTCGTCGCCTTCTTTGACTCGTATGTTGTTGTACCCCCATCGTACGTCGAGTTTGGTGTAGATGTGTCCGTTCCCCAAGTCGTTAATCAGCTCAGCCATGAGCGGTAGTGGGTACTGGTTACGCACAGTGCACGCGTTAATTCTTCGGTAGTCTTGTACGGGTCGTAGCTTGCCGTCCTTCTTTTTGATGAAGAAGAAGGATGATGCGTATGGTGATTTCGACGGTCGTATGTAGCCCATTGCAAGTTGTTCGTCTAACCATTTGCGGAGTTGTTTATCTTCGTCTTGTGACATTGGGTAGACTTTACAATCGATACTAGCCGGTGTTCCTGGTTTGAAGTCGATTGCATGGTCCCACGGTCGCGAGGGCGGGAATCGGTGGGACGCTTCCTTGCTGAAGATTTTGGCGAAGCGTTGATATGGTTCCAGGATGACTGTCGCTACTGTGTGTTGGTTGGCGGCAATGGCCAATTCAGTAGCGGTGGTATGTATCTGACACTCCTCCTCGAGTTCTTGTATGACGTCTTCGGCTTCTTCCTGTGTGATTGCGCTAGCGATTGTAGTCTGTGACTCTGTGGGGTTGATTGATCGAAGTACCACAGGTAGCATATCTTCGTGAATAGTGGCATGGGCCCAGTTGATGGTTGGTTCGTAGGTGGCCAGCCAAGGGTATCCGAGTACGAGTTCCTCATTTCCAATGTCGGTAACCAGGAACCTCATAACTCAGTTAATTTGGTTGGTTCGGACGTCTAAGTCGACGAAGTGAGTGATGGACCCAGCTTTATTTTCGGTGTTGTCTATGTTCCAGATTTTCTTGGGTCGCTCTAGGACTTGTAATCCGAGGCCCATGCGTTTAGCGAACGTGGGTCTTATGAAATTGTCGGTGGCTCCTGAATCGACGAGCCCTTTTATGTTGGCCATGGAGTAACTTGTACGAATTGAGACTGGAATTCGAAGCGAACGGTAGCGAGTCATGATTACAGAGTTACAATTAACTGCCCTCACCCAGGCCGATGGGTTTAGGCGTCCTGAAAACCCTCTTGGGTCCATAGGTCTTTGAATATGAGGTCTTTAACCTCGTCACTCGCCCCTCTTATGGTATCCATCCATCCTTTTGCTTGTTCTTCGGGCGTGACTTCCGTGCGTCTTGCGGTTGCGGGTTCTTGACTGTAGTAGTCCGTCTCTGCTCCGCGACTTGTGCTTGCACGTGGCTGATACTGTTGCCTTTGCTTTCTGGGACGCGAGCAGTCCCGTGAGAAGTGACCAGGGTTATTACAGTTGTAACAGATGACTTCCCTCATGTCACGACGAGGTCCGTTTCCTCGGTTTTGTCCTGGCCCCCCACGCGGTGGGAATGGCGGTTTGGGGTCTCCTACCATTGCGAGTCTGGCGCGGGTCCGATCCGCGGAGGTGTCCATTGCGTTTGGGTCATAGCGTGGCGGCAGATAGCGAGGTGGTCCCCAGGTTGGTGTGTACCCTCGTGGTTGGTTTTGACGTGTTGGTGGTCCTCGAGATGGTGCGCTGGTGAGATTGAGTCGAGCGCGTAGGTGGATGTATTGCTTCTGCCTGCGCATGGCCGCCTCCTTCCACTCGTTGAAGGTTCGTGGATCGTCCAGTTCGTAGATTTTGGTGAAAAGAGTTTTGGGCAGTCCCGCCGTGAAGCGGTCCAGGGTTTGGCGGTTGTTGAGGCGATAGTCAGCCTTCCGTGCTAGTTGTTCGAAGTTGGTGACGTACGAGTCAATATCATCTCCGATCATTTTGAAACCTTTGGCCAGGGTAGCTTGCGCTTCCTCTTGTTCGAGGACGTTTGAGAACCAGTCCGTAAATCCCACGGTTAGCGTGTCCCACAGGTAGTCGTCATATCTACTCCGCCCTTGGCGAAGTTCGTTGTTGAGCCACTGAAGGAATCCGAGCGTCCAGTTCGCTACTTGTGGCCCTTTGATGAAGCCTAGGAAAAGTAGGCATCGTTGATAGACGTTGGTCATGATTGGCGCTTCTGCATTCTGCCCCCAGTAAATGTGCCATTGGGTAAGGAATGATTCGTACTCTTTACGATTGCCATCGAAAACATTTGGGGTTTCTCCGGCCAACCTTTCTGCTCCGTGGGGTAGGCCTGCTGGGGGTCCTGCGGGTGGCGGTCCTCCTGGTGGGGGTGGTGGTCCTCCCCCGAATGGGTCGCCTCCTCCTCCTCCGCCGAAGTGTGGCGGTCCTCCTCCTCCGCCTCTTGGTGGGTTTGGTGGGCCTTGGCCGAAGTTGCCTCCGGGTCTCCTGGGTGGAGCGGGTTCACCGGCTCCTGGTGGCGGGTCCGGGAGGTCTGGACCTACTGCGCGGAATATGGCCGCGTCGTCTGCTGTCATACGGTGCCCCGTAATGGGGTTGATAGGTTGAAGGTAGGCTTCGGCTTCTTTGGTAATACGTCGTACTTCTTCTGCCGCGAGTTCTTCTTGGGTTACGGTGGCTGTGGCCATGTCTGCGGGGGCGTGTACGTGGATTGTTTCTGGTTCGTTTATATGAAGTGACTCAGCTGTTTGAACTACTTCTTCGATTTCGGACTCGTTATCCACGTTAGAGGTTTCTTCGTCTCCGCTGGTCTCTGATTGCGCGGGGGTTCTGGGCTTGGACGTGCTAGGTTCTTCTTCCGGCTGTCCGTCGATTCTCCCCCACTGTTCCCTGGTGGGTAGTCCTCTTGTGTCGATGTCGCAGTTGAAGTTTCTTCCTGCTGGTCGTACTACGTCGAATCGACTGTCTATGGGGTTCCACGTAATCTCCACCCAACAGAGGTTGTCGAAGTTGAACTCAACTGGTCGATATCGGGTAGGTCCCGATGCGAAGTCTACGAAGTACCCTGTTTCCCCTCGGTATTCTCTCCACCTAGCAGCTCCTAGGAATTGTACTGGTACGTTGCAGTCTCCCCTGTGTTCAAGGGAGTACGTTTGAAAGTTTCTCCACTGATCTCGAGTTGTGAACGCCACGGTGAGGGATCTTGGTCTTAATGTAACGCCACCACTGGCGTTAGTCTGACTTGGACTGCAAAAGGGCGTTCACGACTTAGCGAAATATCTCAGAGTCAGTCACGTGACTTGAACACGTGCACACGGCGTCTACTTAAGCACGTGACACGGGCGGTTCCGGCACTAGGACATTTCGAGTCACTAGGCGATCGATGAAGACGACTTGCTCGGAAGAGACAAGCGAAAGCACACGAGAAATGAGCAATGAAAGTGGTGATTGAAGAAGACCAAGATGGCGTATCTTGGTCTTATCGAGCCACTATTTATACATGTATGAGGCCGCTTTAAAGCTCCTCCCGAATCCGTACGACTAGTAGCGTAAGTAGCTCGAACCCTACTACAGCTGTCCTAGGAATGAGTCATGCCACACCGGCATGTGATACTGTACTTCTATGCTGACTGATACGACTGTCCATGACACATTACGACTTACTAACGAGGTCATCACCGTGAGTAAGCGTCCACTTCGTGAGCCGTGACACCGAGTCCTCTCAACGTGAAAACAATGAAGACATAGGCATACCCTCGCCTGCACGGCAGGGTTCTTGGGGCGATCACGATGCCAATCGTGCGCATAGCCCCCTCTCGGACGACGAAGGCAACCAACAGGGGGGTGGGAGTGCATACGACAGGTGTGATGCGCAGCCTGACGACCTCCCTGGAGGCCCGAACGACTGGGATCCTGACACCATCGTACCTCATCTCGATGCGCTCCGCACTTCTATGGAGTTTATCAATGGTCTCTCGCGCGCCTCCTTAGACGACGATCCCATTCCTGCTGACGTCCGTGAACGGTTGCGCTCTCCTCTCGCAGAGGACATTGGCATCAACGAGGAGCTGAAATTCAGTGTGAAGCTCTTATTGGGGACCATAAACGGGTCTCGGGCAACTTACGAAAGTGTTTGCGCTACCGTCAAGGGCTACGTTCCCGGCGCAAACATCCAATCTTATGATCGCATGAAGCGGACAATCACCGAACTGACAGGGGTGGTCCCGATTATGACTGACATGTGCTATGCATCTTGTGTGGCGTTCTCTGGACCGTTCTCGGACCTTCGCACATGCCTTGAGTGTTCTTCGGCGCGATACCAGTCTGTCACCTGAGGGACACGCGTCGTGACTGTACCTCGTAAGCAAGCACTTATGATACCTGTGGGACCCCAGATACAGGCTCAATATCGATCGCGCGAAAGCGCATGGAGGATGGGGCACTGACGTCGAGTGATGGAGCCCTTGCTGGCTAGGTTGCATGCTGGTGGTTCTATCGACGTCTACGACGATGTGTACTGTAGCTCGCTCTTGCTCGACGCAGCAATACACGGTGATCTCTCGGCCGACGACACCGTATTGATGCTCTCGATTGATGGTGCGCAGTTATATCAGAGCAAGCAATCGGATTGTTGGATCTACATCTGGGTTCTACTGGATCTGGCACCCGACTTATGATACAAGAAGAAATATGTCCTTCCTGGTGGCTTTATTCCTGGTCCAAACAAACCTAAGAACCTGGACTCGTTCGTCTACACCGGCTTGCACCATCTTTCGGCACTCCAGAGGGATGGACTACGCGTGTGGGATGGTTCCACAGGGCGTATCTTCACGTCGCATCCGTTCTTCTTCTTGGGTACCACGGACGGACCTGGACTAGCAGCGTTGCACGGACTGGTAGGACACCACGGCACGTATGGGTGTCGCGAATACTGCGGTTTGAGAGGGCGTCACAAACCTGGGGGTCCCCATTACTACCCCGCACTCCTCAAGCCGTTGGACTATAAGCTTCCTGGATGCGATCATGGCGACGTCGACGCTTTCCGGCTTCCTCAGGCCTCATCTGCCATGTATCTTAAGAACTTGCGCAGACTTCTCCAAAGCCACACTGACATGCAGTTTAAAGATAATCGGAAGGAGACTGGCCTGTGCAAACCAAGCATCTTCCTGGGCCTGGATGCGAAACACTCGACTGGTCTCCCTGGGTGCCTGGCTATCAACCACATGCACATCATCGCAATAAATCTTCCCGACTTGCTCATAAGCCTCTGGTGCGGGACCATAGACTGTGACAAGAAGGACAAGAAGGATCTCTGGGACTGGGTCGTACTCATCGGCGACACTTGGAAAACGCACGGCCAGGACGTAGCGCGCTGCTGTCCGTACTTGCCTGGCTCGTTCGATTGCCCTCCTCGGAACCCTGCCGAGAAGATCTCCAGTGGCTACAAAGCCTGGGAGTCTTTGGTCTACGTCTTTGGGTACTGCCCGGCATTACTCTACGGCATACTTCCGCGACGCTACTGGCTGAACTTCTGTAAGCTAGCGTCAGCTGTTCAGCTCCTCCAACAGCGTGCGATCTCGGTCTCCCAGCTTCAAGTGGCTCATCGGCTTGTGCTCGAGTTTACCGAGGAATATGAAGCCCTTTATTATCGCCAAATGACATCGCGACTTCACTTCTGCCAACAGAGCATCCATGGACTCTCTCATCTCGCTCCGGATGCCATCCGTCTGGGACCTGGTGCCTATTCGTCTCAGTGGACCATGGAGTGTACTATTGGCAACCTGGGTGAGGAAGTCAAGCAGCCTTCAAACCCATATGCAAACATCGCAAACTGCGGACTGCGTCGTTCACAATTATCCGCGATCCACGCGATCCTGCCCAACCTAGAGCCAGACGCGCCCAGCCTACCACGAGGTGCCATCGACCTCAGTGGTGGCTATGTTCTTCTTAGGGCTCAGGACGAGACTGGCATCACTCTCGTAGGAGAACAGGCGGATACAATCCGTGTGTTCTTGTGTTTGGACTCAGACAAGGGCCAGGTACCCTTAGACTGGCAGCCAAAGTACATCCGATGGGCTCGTCTTCGGCTTCCTAACCTGCAAATCGCTCGCTGTGCGTGGAAGGAGGTTGCACGGACACAATCCGCCGAGAGTGTCCGTCGTTCCCGCAACGTAAAGGCGAGTGGCATTACCATGAAGATGACATTCGCGTCTTATTTTCCTAGTTTACTACGATGGAATCCTTCCTTATCGGTGAGGTACAATTCTACTTCCGAAGCGACCACTCCGGGGTAGAGCGCGCATATGCACTGGTCTCAGTTTGGTCTGAGCCAGACAAGGAGTTACTTGAAGAATCTTCGAATGCGGTATATTCATGTGCATACCAGGGTCAAGCGGTCCTGCGAGTTGTAGATGTGAAGTATATTGAGTCTGTCGTGGCTATGGTGCCCATGACGCCGCGTGAGGGAGACCGAAGCACTCGATATTTTCTCCTTGAGAAGCCCGGACTAGATACAGCAGAAGTAGAAGATGTTCTCGATGAATGAAAATGAATTGTCACTGTGCTCACACGTGCCACGGGTCAGAGCGACATGCCCAACAGCGGTACTAGATCGATCGGGGCGTGTCGGTGGATCTTTCTTATTACATGCGCAACGGAGATGGAACGGACGACATTGTATTCATGCATCAAGACGGTACGTAGGTACATGCGATGTCGAATCAGAGGGAACGGGGGGAGCGAGGGGTATGGATTATGAGATAGAAACTCGACAGCAGACGAACACGTGGGAAGTGGAACTGGTGCAGGCAGTAAGATACGTCTGCGTCGACGAGAGAGACCGGGTAGGGACGTACACATGGCACGAGGGAACGACCGAGGCACTATGCCACGCAGCGTTAGCCTCCACTCCATAGCTAACAACGGACGCGAGGCACGGAGGGGCCGTAGATGGGGCCATGGAGTCTTGGATGTAGCCAGGGGTGGCCGTGCGCGCGTTTGCTCGTGTTGATACAGAAGTCCCAGTGGACTGTGTCGGTGAGGTAGACAAGGACGAGTACGAGACAGAGACAGAAAACAACAGTATAGAAAGGCAGGGACAAGATGGCGAGACAAGAAGTCAATGGGAGTGATACTGCGGGTGGCTGAGGTAGGCGGTAGCAATCACACAGGCAAGTGCACCAGTTCGAGGGACAGTATAACAGCGATCAATTAACGTGGTCGTTTTACAGCACAATGTAATTACTCGATTTTCCTTTTTTTATTCGTAGAGTCGCTACTCTCCGCATGGATTTCGGGATCGACGTCGGCAAGCGTGGTATCGGGGTCGGGATCAGTACATTGATCGTCAGTCTGTACGCATTTATCGAAGAGACGCCGCTGCATGAAAAGTCAGTCACACCAGTGGGAACGTTGGTGAGTACTTACGTCCTCAGGGAAATGCAACCAAGAATGTTTCTTGACATGATACCTGCGGATACCGTCGGGCGTGGTCGCATAAGGTGGGGGGGAGGGTGGCGGGCCATACAGGTAGTCGACCTCAGAGAATTCGAATTCCCTGGCGCTGAGCTCGATTCTTGATACGACAGCAGATAAGACAAGACCCATAGCAATGTGAGTCTCGAGGCGAATTACCGTTTGCGCATTAATATATTTCGCTCTGCGATGATTCGGAACATCGCTTGGTTCTTGCATCGCAGCAGGTCTTGCAAGGTGGCCTCATGGATAAGCGCCTTGTTCATGTTGCGGGCTCTCTTGGCTTCGATGACCTTGATAGCCTTTGGAGTCGGGCTGTTGCCAGAGGGAGCGTCACCAGAAGACATGCTAGAGAGTGCGTCGCCAGTAGACATCTAGAACTAGAGAATATAGAGGGCGCATTCACGTCTGTGATGTGATGTGAGCAAGTGGCTGAATGTGGCTTAACTGTATAGTTTTCGGGAGCAGCCGAAATAGACGAGAAAGGACACAAGTCGTAATCCCCGCCGACCGCATAGCATACACCTTCTCCCTGGTTCTCGTTCTCGCACGGCTTTTACGTTTTCCTCTCTGAGTTTCCTCCCGGCTTTTACGTTTCTGGTCACTACATTTCCACTCTAAGACGAACCGCCCTGCAAATCAGTTCAGACTCACACCTTGCACACGATGTCATTTACACCTGGTCCCATGACTGATCTGCTCCACTCTCAGCTAGGCGACACGCGCTTCTCAGAAGCCAATTCTTCTAGTTACCATACTAGGGAGGCCCCTCGTTCTGTGGATCCATATATGCTTGGTCGCGACCCGCATACTCAGTCGTACCACCACCCGCATCCGTCTTCACTCTGGTCGCCTTTCCCTGGCTCAAAGGACACTAATACCCCCCACACAGAGGCCTCGCACGGTCAAGAATCGGTCAACGCCTCTGGTTCGATCCACATGAGATCTCAGGTGAGCGCGAGTCATCTTATTTCCGTTCTATGCATCTAACCGCGATTGTCTCAGGAAAAAAACCACCTCCTCTCCCAAGCAACACACGAGGACCTCCTCGGTGCACAAAACCCCGTCTACATGCACCTGTACACAGAGAACATCAAACTAACCGCAAGCCATGAAACTCTCGAGTACGTCCGTCGTTATTCGTCAAGCAGCTGACCATACGTACAATATGCAATAACAGGAAAGTGTTTCAGGCGCTTGCGTCTAGTGGCCCAAACCCATCTGCCACGACTATCGACGAGATCGACGAACCCCCCACCGACCAGGATCCCGCAGCCTACCCCGGTATCAAGTACTGGTTCAAACACATGCGACACGCGGAATTTAATAGACGAAAAGAGTTCTCAAATGGTCGTGCACGCAGAGGGCCAGCGCCCACTGGCGAAAACCGTGAATTTTGGTTCCTCAAGGACAAAGACGGGAGGATGTTGGATGGTCATGAGGTGGACAAAATAAGAGCCGAGTCCAGAACCATCTGGGATTCTATGTGCAAGAAATACGGACGGCTTGGGCTGCCATGGGGGAGGGTGGGGGCGGCGTGCCATCGGGAGTTCTGGCGGAGGATCGAAGCTAAGTTCCCCATTCTCGTCCTCTGCGACTCCCACTACAAGGCCAACTCTATCGCAACAAAAGACTACACTCACTGGTACCAAGCAAAATACTTCGGCACCGCGAAGGCCCAGGCTAGCGGTCAGAAACGCTCGCGTACTGCGAGCCCAGTGTTGTCCCGGAAATCACGCCGGCGCGGTCTTCGCTCAGGTCCCGGGTCACACCAACAGAACTCCGACGAAGAAGTGGAGGAGGACTTCGACTTCGATAAGGAAGAGAACGCCGACAACGACAAAGACGAGGCCGACAAAGACGAGGCCAACGAAGACGAGTCCGACGATTCCACTCCCTCCGTCCCGACCCGACCCCCCCCTCCAGTGCGACCCAAGGCGCGGCCTGTCACTCGGCGCACGCGTGGCATGTCTTCCACGTCACCGCGCACTTCTCGTTCGACTCTCGACACCCCGCCCACGCCCTCGTCCACCGCCCCTTCCACTCAACCTGCACCTCTCAATGTTCCCACAGAAGGCGGCAACATGCCGGTCCCGCGCGAGGATGAGAACCCCACGGCATCTTGTCCCCCCGATGGTCTGTCGGGACCGCCCGAAACTCAGCACGGTGCTGCAATGACCAGTGGCCGTAGCACAGAGGCGTCCATTGTACGTCCACTCTCTTCCCCCCGCTTTCTACGTGACTGACGACATCCTATCACCAAGACCATCCCGAACCCGCTGTACGTCCCTGCGACCCCACACGCGTGAGTGTCGCTAACTTGATTCCCAGCGCCGACATCGTCCGGAGTACTCCTACTCCAACCACCTCTTCGGTACCGCCACCGGAAGGCGCCAGCATTCAAGCTCATAAAGGTAAGCCGTTTACCCCATAACAACAGCCATCGATCTCAACCCACCAGGACCTGGCCAACAACACAACTCTGCCGACACAAACGACGACGCGCCGGTCGCCCTGTTGGACGCAACAGCAAGCACTCCCGTCCAAGTCACCGAAGGCACACTGTCCGAGTTGGCAGCCACCGACGACGTCCCCGTAGGACCTGGCCCCCAACGCTATCCAAATTCCACCACCACAGCCAACGACGCGGCGACGACACCCACAGATGTGGTGACAAATGCCCTGACGCCTGACGCAGCGTTGACCAGTGGTCCCTCGGAGGCGACCACTTCAAAGCCGGTTAGCAAGAGTGGCCTGAAGACCAAGGCAAAGAAAGCGGGCCTCATGCGTCCTGGGAAGAGCACAACGGCAAGGTGTGTATCGGTCGTCACTTCAACCGCTCGTCCTGACACAATCCCTTACAGGAACCTCTTTGCAATGGACTTCCTCAAAGACCATCCAATGACGTGCGAGGAATTTGCGAAGGTATGGAACGACTTGGACGAAGATACCCGCACGGTGAGTCGTCTGGTTATCGCCTGACACGATCTAACACTCAATTGCATTTACAGACGTACACCCGACGCGAACACGAGGAGAAGAAGAAATCCGCTGGCTCGACGCCAGCTTGAAGAGTTCGTCAGTACCTCAGTCGAGTCAACTTGTTGCTGGTTTGGAATTTGGCGGCTCCTTGGTAGTGTACAATGAATTATCTTGTCGTATGTTGCAGCGAAATGGACGCGATTCAATTAAATGCAATGTAATTCAATTGTCTGCATCTCTATCTATGATTCAATAAGATTCAACGGTATTCAACGGACGTCATTAAAATTCAACGGGCAAAACCAATCACTGTGCAATCGCATCCAACAAATATCATTGATATTCAACATACAATTGAATCCGAATGGATATAGTCCAAAATTATGAATTCGATTGAATAAATTCAATCAAATTCAATCGCATCCATTTTCATTAATCGGGATTCTCACTGGGTATGAAGGCTCATATACAGGTTGGTCACGAGCGCGCGATTCGCACTTTAATCACCTGACCCGGTATAGCTCCGTGTGACCCAGCGTTTCCGTTCCCGTGTTTGTTTGCACTCCAGTAATTCGATCACCTATTCACTGACACGCCGCGGCTACCACGGACACTCTCACAATATCTCGCGCCACAGCACGCTCACTTGCGTCGCCCTTCACACTCCCTAGAGCTGGCACGTCTTAGACGCGTTTCCTCAAGGATAGTTTAGAATCACTGGTAAATTACAGGTTCTGAATCAAACTACACGATTCTACACGAAGAGATTGACATGAATCACAGTACCCCCAACATGACTCCAGAGGATGAGTGCAGGGGACGGGCCTTCGTCAAGGAGTTAGCAAACCCTTGGAATGTCGCTGTCAATTCGACCTAATGAAGTCGATGTCAGTTTCCGAAGGCTGAAAGGGTTCAACACTCACCGAGTCGGTAGCCCTGGTGAAAGAAGAGGCGATGCCCTTGGTCAGGGAATTATGTGGTGCGCCTTTCTCTACTTCTTGCGCGATTTGCACCATCTTCTGCAATGCCTTCAGCCGATTATCGGGCCCAAAGGAAACGGCGTGGAAAGAAAGGGGCATCCTGGCGTTTATTCCGTAAGTCACCTGTGAATGTAACCAAAGAACTACATACCCTCGGCCCACGGCTGCGCGACAAATGTCGTAGAATGGCTTATCTCCAATGCGGGTCTGACTGTCAGTCAGGAAGATAAGGAAAGGCGCTCTATGATACCAGTCAGTTTCCATGCAGCCGATGACAATTTCCATGCAGCGGAGGTCCACACCTTTCCGTGTTCCAATGTGATGTCATGATAGCCTGTGCTTTCTCAATTGCGAGTTTGTAATTATCGCTCTCATGAGCATTATACCGTAAGCAGGAAGTCAAGAGCTCATCGGGAGAGCTCGTCAAGTCGTTTTCGACACAGGTCAATGCGTCTCTATTGAAGAAGACGATGCTGTATGCATCTCTTCTACGTCCCCCTGACTTTCTAACGGCAGCCTGACGTGCGGTACAGAAGCTGTAGAGAGAAGAAATTGCAGCCCCAAATCTGTTATTTACGGCGAGGGCAATGCGTGGGGTCCCAGCAGCATTTGGAAGTGGCTGTAGATCAGAACTCCCCATGGACTTGGACCTATATCACACGCGTCAGCGAATTATAATTATCTAGGAAATCATGGCAGACATACGCCTCAATAACAAAGATTCTGTGACACGGGCTAAGTAAGTGAATTAGAAACCCTGCGGCGAACAACTCACACATGGAAGGTTGCTTGCGGACGTCCAGGCTTCTTACAAGTGAAGTGATGGCCGTCACTCGACACGTATCCGGGACCGGGAGGCGCGAGTCCAATGCTCAGGGGCATGTGAAATAGGGCTAGCGTGCAGCCTGACGGTTGTGCATTGGCCCCACCCTTCTCCGTAGTATGTTCAGTGTCTTCGAAGGATAGTTAATACGATGACCAAGGGTGCGATAGACTATAATTTAATACCTGGGCACATTGCATCACTATAATACGAACATTAGCCAGAGCATTTTAAGACTTCCAAGCAAGTCCACTGTCCACATACCATTCTGCGAAAATAGCCTGGTCTATGCGAGAATACGGATCTGCGGAGATATATATGAGAAACATATTGAGTAGATCCGTATTCCGTAGTCACCCTTGAAACCTGGTCATAACATAAGCGAGGTCAGATAAGACATTCACATGACGGGCCTACCCATTCGGCGCCAGTGAAGAGCATGCGTGATCCAGTCTTTGGGTTCATCGGGGTTTGGAGATATTCTCTGATCGATGTGTTGTGTTTCAGAATTATGGGAATCGGATCCGCGACAAATATCGACATGGGCATGTCTCCCCATCGACATGCACGCCGTATGGCACAGCATAAGGCCACCCTCGTCGTTCGAGAATTTGTGTCCCTTTAACTCGACGCCAGTATCATCGGAACCATCGATAACCCACCGTGTTTGCGATATGGATCCGTGGGTCGTCTCGTGTTCCTGCTGGGGGTGACCTACGCCTGAATCAGTGAGGTACAACTAAGCTAGAAGATTAAAGCAAACCCGAAGGGAGCGTGCAAAAGTAGCCGCAATCTCCGCACCTGAAGCCAGTAAGAGCCCGCGAGAAGCGGAGTTCTTGCGAACTCACCGAGCATCGCAAAAATGGAAGGGCTTCTTGTCTATGTTATGGACGTGAGGACCTGGATGCTTAGTTTTTCCAGGCTCGATTACTTTGGCACAAGGGAGGCGCTTGGCAACTACCATGATGAGCTGTTAGGGGGTAATAGCAGGACATCGGAAAACACACCTTGCGTATACTGACCGAACTCAGTCATCAGGGTGGTCCTACAATGAATGCAGACTCACTTTCGTATAAAGGGGGGCAACATGCTTGCCGGTAGACGTAGAGTTGATTGCCTGAGGTTTTGCTTGAATTAGGCATATGCCCCCTGAACACTCTGAGCCACAAGGATGTTGGTTTCTAGAAAGCTTGGCTGTAGTACGTCACAGGAAGTAAAGATAGACGTACCCGCAAAGGTGGTGTGCGCGAGGATCCAACCCATGTATGTGACCGCCGGTGCACATCCGATTGCATAACTGACAAGGAGCAGGGCACGCTTCATCTTCACATTCATGATCTTCGTGTTCCTCGCCTCTGAAGGATGGGACGCTTCGTGAGACATTATCTTGGGAGGGTTGCGCGACTCACATTGGGACGCGACATGTCCCAGCACACGTGAATACCTTCCCGTCGGGCAACTTCAAACTAGTCAAACGGCACGGCTAGTAAAACGTCTGAATCGATCAAATCGCTACCCTGAAATCGACAGACATACTTGGCTGCACATATGGACTGGAGCAGAGCAAAGGTGATTGCCTTCGTGCAAGGTCGGCTGAGGGAGAGTGGCGGGTCAGAATACATGTGTTTGGCTCTATTTGAAAGTCATGTGCGGGCACCTTAACACACTTCTCGGTACAACCTCGTTTTTCTGAGTGCTCGCATGGCCCTCCGCACAGATGGTCACCAACAAGGCATCTATTGTGAAAGCGTGTAAGATTATTTGTTCAGGTAAGGCGAAGTTGAAACTCGCATGTGATCTCCGGGATGGCCAGCACTGAGAAGTTGTGACAGGTTAGAAACGTCGATGACGAATGTGGACGAACGTACGTTTGACCGCAGGGTTGTGTAGGGAGAGCGTTCCGCTCACAGAAGGTACAGTCATGGATACAATTATGGTTCGTCAGGCAGTCGTGACCATCTCTATGTGAACGACTGCCTCGCACACAAACTAAGTTGCAGGAATCACACCGCGACCAACAAAGTTCAACGCTGGCGCGTAGATCTATGACAGCATTGCCGAATGTTCGGCGTAACTCTTCGATACCTGCCTGAGTGCCCTCGAAACGCTGTACGTTCGACTCAAGCCAGTTCTCAACGTGAGCTACCCGCAGGTCGACGAGATGTGTTAAGTATTGCGCAAGATCGGAGTGCCACGTAGAGTCGTCGACATGTTGCCTTTGCTCTGCCCGGTCCCAGGATTCACGCATGATCGCGAGTTGACGTTCGTGGTCGGCAACTGGGGTACCTGGTCCTGCGAGAATGAAACGGGCTTTGCTATCCGTCGCTTCGATCACAGCGCCCAAATCGATGTTCTAAACTTTTCAGTCTGATACTAGCACATTTTGAATCTAGTCATACCTTTAATGGGACTGGCTCGATGGCGACCTCAGAAAATCCGGTCTCAAGGGCATTAGGCAAAACTGTAAGAAGGGAAGTCGCGCGGTGCATAGCCATAGTTTCTTCAACGGAGACATGAGGAACGAAGAGTTTGTGAAAATTAGGAACGTACGTGACATAGTTCCCCAATCGTTTGTCTAACGAGCGCATCGGCGGTCAGTGATTCACTTAGGCACGTAGTTGCTTCAATCAAACCTTCAACTTGGCCATCAACGTCTTCAGCGTCAACAAGAATTCTCCCGCAGTACGATGCGACGTCGGCTGCTGGTCGAGAGCCTTTTTAACCCTACCAAAAAGCTTGTAGAATTCCTTCGACCCGATCACAGGCCATGGGATAATGCTCAACTTCCCTGCGTGAAGACGGGTGATGAAGTTAGAATCTTGATTATCCTCGACTATCCTCTGGAACTTGAGAGAAAATCTAAGGCTTCATTAGCGAGAAGAGGACTAGGTGTGTGTTGAGACTTACTCTCTCGTCACTTCAGCCTCGTCTGAATCAATGACGTCCTAGCGAGGTGTGGAAGATAAGAATAATGGTATCACTGATGACGGAATTCACATACTTTGATGATGACCAGAAGCGTGGACTGGAAGAGTGACGGATTGGCCGCCGGATCCAAAATGGAGGAGCTTGACTGAAAGGATTGAAACAGGCCAGTAATATCTCTATTCATGGCGAAGTTATTCCGGAATAAAACCTACCCGCGGCGTACTCTCAGTACGATAACGTTACGGGTCATGATGTTCACTTACAAGATTCGATATAGCAGTATTGAAAAGAACAAGAAGGGTATCTTCTTGCGCAGAACGCTCCAAACTGTGTACACCTGGTCATTCGCCGTAATTTAGAACGAGTCGAACGATGGGAGATAGATGGCATCGAGCACACCTTCAAAATCGAGCGCTACTATAAGTGCGTCGTCGGTAGGAGAAACAGACAACCAGACTCCCTCTAATCGGGCCAATCAATGTCAAATATTGTCTTCAAGAACGCTCCAAAAACCAACCTGTTGTACGCATCGCACTCCCCGCAAACGAAGTGTCTACCAGATGATTCAGGGTAAAGCTCTTCCCAACCGATTGTTCCCCCATTGAGGATACAACTTTCACTGGCTGGAATTTCCACAAAGAGGGTCAGGATCGTGTTAAAACTACGATACGGAAAACGCACTTTCGAGGCCCAATACGACTGAAAAATAGACTCATACCATCCAATCGACAAGCTGTCCACGATTCTATCGACTTCGGCTCCAAGTAACGAGATCTCCAACCGTGCCGACAGAACGCCATCCTTGAGTGGGACAAATCTGTTCTCGTGTGTGATCGCAATATGGATGGGAATAAGACAGAGCAAGTCCACCAGCCATTCGCCGGCTCGAAAACGGGAGATTGCCCATTTCGGACTGGACAGGAAGTCGCCTGCAAATGATGCGAAGGTCCGTGCGGAGACAGTGATTTGCTTGAGTACATCGCCGGTCGGTTTACGTGACGTCTTCGTGAAACTGCGAACCATTTCGGAAAAGTAAAAAGCAAAAGGGTACTGGTCGTCATCAGTGATGAACGTCAGCGTCCTCCGCTGTCGCTGACTCGAAGATGTTATTGTATGCCGCTTCACCGCTGCTACCACCGGGAACCGTGTCCAGACATCAGAATGACAGTCAATCAAGGAGTTATTGACTGTCTCTTTGCCACGACTCGTCGATGCCTTAGAACGCTCCTCTTGGAATGTGAACTCGGTCGCCTTGTACTTGATATCAAGGACGACAGATCGGCAAGTCTGTGTGGTTACATCGAGACCGATGAGATGGATGTTGTTCCGATTCACGATCGACGTGAGAAGCGCCTCATCGAGGTTGACAGGGAAATCAGGAAGTGTGATAGGAATTCCGTCTGTGGACGCGAATGTGGTCCAATGGTACGCCGTCATGGTGAATACGCCATCATTTTCTTGAACAACGAGCGCACATGACCCATCAGGGGAAGAGTAGATCGCGCGTGGAACCTGCGGTAGCTTCAGAGATGCAGGTCTACGACAAAGCGTTAGTCAAATCACAGAGCAAATGTGAAGTATCGCATATACTTAGGCTGTAGCATCGTCAGAGAGAAAATTCTCGCTTGAGCACTGGAATCCAGGAATAGGATCTCTTCACGACCATGAACGAAGCACGCGTGAATAATGGTCTCTCCATTGTTGTAGAACGGACGAAGGTCAATTGCGGATCCCATCCCTCGCAAGGTCCCGCGCTCAGCATCGAATGTAAAGATGTGGAGCTGCACCTGTCGAACGTGTGTTACACGAGAACGAAGACGGTCAGGACGATACACGTACCCTGGCGGATGAATAGACGGCTAGCATGTGCTTCGATTCGTCAAGGGCAAGAAGACAGGTTTCGCCAATCTTATCCTTGTGGAATAGCATTGCAAACGATCGCCTTTGTATGGCGGCATCGATGCGACTTAGGTTCTCGATATATATTACTATATTCCCCTGAGGATCGACGAGGCACAAGAGAATCCGACCTCCTTCAAGAAGATGAGCGTATCTAAATAGCCAGAGTAAGTTAAGTGCGGGTAAACGAGATTTGGAAAGACCATACTTTACGAATATCGATGGGGAGACATGGAACGAGTGAGTAAGTCGATCTTCGATCACAGGTGTCGGTACGTAGGATGGGTCGAGTTGCACTTTATGTTTCTCGTCTGCGCGCAGCTGCAAGAGATAGATACGATATTCCGTCTCGTCATCTCGTAGATATTCTTGACGGCCACTGATATAATAAGTATCTACTCAGGTATGAGACACGCCTAGATCGGAGAGTACTTCAAACACACCCTGGGAGAAGGTCGATTTCCTGACTCCGAAGTGGTCGAGATAGACAGTTGTGCGCCTGCCCCACATTAGGTTGTCAGCCAGTTTTGGACATCAGAGTAGACGTACGGTGTAGCACGCTGCATGGACAAATCCTTGACTTGTTGGAAAAACTTGGACCACAAGTCATGTACAGCTCGAGCCTCCTCGATGTCCACCTCTCGTTGAATTTGCTCGTAACATTCCAATGTTTGCGCTACGAGCTCCTGATCAATTCGGGACACCAAAGCTTCGACCCGTTCGGTGAAGAGAGTATAAGCAGTATCTTCAACGGCAACGGCAACATCACGTAGATAATCGTCGATGGGAATAGTCTGAAGTTCCGACAGAAATTGAGAATCAGATACCGACGATGCATGGGTCTTGGCATTTTCCCACAATCCCTCTTCTCGAGAGAACCTGAAAAGACCTCGTAGCCGAGAAAGGTTGCCCTTGTCGTCCTTTTCAAACGTGTCGAGAATTCCCAAAGTGCTATTCTCGTCCTGCTGACTAAGGACGGCATCAGCCACGGACCGGGTCAAGTCCGCACTTAGACTTTTCGCATTTTGCAAGTCCGAATCCAAGAGCCGAAAGAACATCATACGCTTCTTCTTGAACTGAAATTCAGAGCCCTTCAAGCATTCCCCGAAGTCGGCCTCGTGTATATTACCCAAAAACAATTGCTCCATTCGTGGATAAAGGAGAAAGAGGTTGCGGAGCGAATCTACGGTGTATGTTATAGCCATCTGTTGGGGGACAGGAAACATTCTTACTTTCCGTATCATTAGAGTCACCAATGTGGTCTGTCGGTTCGGCAGATCTCGATTCAGGAAAAAACCTCTCACGTCGAAGTGACCTATCATCGGTTATGAGGGATAGTGCTCCGAGTGTGGTCAAAGCTCACGGAAATGTCTCTAACAACTTGCCGACGACAGCTCTCTGCAGTGTGATCCGTATGCCGTCGAAGTCTTGTTCGATTTTCGCAAGCATATCTTCTTTCCGCTGAGAAATGATCTGTTGGAATCGACGCTCTATCTCGTCATTGTTTCTCTCCCAAGCTTCGCACTCCTTCGGGAATCGAGTCTTCAGCCCCAATGCCGAATTCAAGGGCTTCAGGGACGCTTTATCAAATTCCTCGGAAAGATATATCCCAACTTTTCCCCTGATACAGTAATTCCATTAAGATGTTGACCTGAGAGGTAACAGAACTTACAAACGAAGCCTGATCTGGTCCGCGGTCTGGTGATCGTGAGTAAATGGCTCAACGATCGTCCTCGCTGGAAAGAATGTGGTCGTCATGAAACCCTGCACCTTCTCCCCATGAAGAAGCGCTGGACAGAAGGCACTTGAGTTGGTGTCAACACCCGGTCGCGGAACTTGACTAACATAGGGAGAGGACATCTTGTGACGAAAAGGAACCGATGTCACTGTAGGAGAAGAGTGTCGTCATAAGGTCAGCGTACCATGAATCCCTCTCGAACGATGACATTCTCTTCTTGGTCCTCTGCTTTTGCCACCTCGAATTGATAGAACCGGTTTGAGTCAGCTTTCTCCGAGTCAGTAAATGCGCCGTCACTGTCATCGTCGCCATCCCCCCCGTCGGCTCCGTCGTCGTCCCGGCTCCACATAATAGCCCTAGAATGTTCACTCGAAAGCAAACAAATTAATTGATCGCACAGTTTGCTCAGGTATCTATGTAGATCTGGTCGATTAAGAATAGGAAACGGTAGTAGAGTCGACTGTACCGCATGAATGTTATCCTGTTACGCTGGATGTGCGAAGCCGCACGGTCGTCCCAAGTTGTGTCCTCTGGCCAGTAGACGACATAGGCCTGCTCTTCGGAGGTAGACAAGAATGAGCGCACGATATATAATCCAGATCTTAGAACCGGCTCAGAGCTCCCGCCCGCCAGTCCATTCCGTGGCAGGAGGAATTTCTGCACGCTGTCGATGGCGTTAGCTCACCCAAATACCAAAAACAATAAAAAGTGACGTACGTGCTGTCATCTACAGCCTTAATCTCACTGAGAAATCTCACAATCTCTTCTTTCGAACCATATATTCCGAACGGCTTGAGAACAACGTTATCCAGTAGTTTGAAGTTGACTTCTGTGATGGATGAATAAGCACCTGGGGAGAGGGTGTTGATGAATTCTTGGAGAGACTGTTGAGCGATGACAATCTTATCGACTAAAATGTTATGAGCGTAGGTCTAACTGATATGAACAAACAGGATTACCGAGGCCGCTGCTGCCTTGCTCTGTGATTAAATCGAGAAGGGGATACATCCCTTTCACCGCGAGAGATAGATCCTCCCCAAGCTGAGCTGAATATGTGGACTCCACTTCGCTGAGACTATCAAACTTGGGGGTCTGGGGTTGGTAGCGCCCCGCTGTCGCAGATGTAACAAATAAATCTCCCATACGAGCAGCGCACTGTCGAGGCTCATACCGTTTATTGGATCTGAAGAGACAGTAAGTCAGGCACTGCGCTCTGATACCATTGACAGTAAGCTATCCTACCATGTGTGTTGGACATAACGGATTTAGGCTCTGTCTTTCTTGACAAGGGTGTTTGTGGCTACTACAGTGTAGCAACGATAGTTGTCGTGGGAGGTGAACTGGTGAAACGTGACGCGCGTCAATGATATCACCCAGAATTGAGGGTGATGACATAATTTTCTAGGCACCGGTTGTGACTCCTTCCTGATTCGATGTTCCGAGGCTGGTCTGCACCTCTTTACGTAATTCGTAACAACCGAAAGAGAAGAAACACGTGCACGGTCTTACGTACAACCCCCCCGTTTCCGCCACATTCTGAGTCCCAATCGACGGACACTCGGAGCCAAGCTCGGAGCGGCGTGTCCTACATCGCTTTCTGGTGGTGAGCTACGCGTTTGTGACGACGGAAGACAATGAAATGATTGATTCCGAGGTCGGCTTCCTCCTTTTTGGACGAAATCTGGTTTATTATGCGGAATGGGACAACTGGGTCGGCGGGCAGCTAGAGGTCGTCCTGCACTCCCTGAGCGGAACGCCTGCGGAGGCGCGGGTGGTCCATAAGTGCAGTGATATCTCGCACGGGTTCTGTACTAGTACGGGAATCATCTTCGTGTTTTCCCTATGTTGTGATCCTTTCCCCTGGTCAGACTATAAGCCGCTAGCATCGATGTTGCCACCCCCTTCTACTGTATTCATTGCCAGAGAAACAGACCAGACTCATGCGTTGGTACCATAGCGTCATTGCTGACAGTTCCAACGTACATGCGGCGGAAGGGTATTTTCAAACAACGTACACAAAAAGTAAATATCAGCACTGAGCAGCGGCAGGCCCGATCTGACAAGGCAGCATAACTGAAAACGCCGGAATATTTCTGGAGACATGTGAGTGCCGACGTCATACGCGCGTTGGATACTCACAGAAGATGCCCGATCAAGCGCCATAATGAACGAAATTTACCCATCTCTCCACAGTGATTCCTTCTTTTCTCCTTAGCTTCCGTGCAGCGTCCCGTAGTGCTCGTGCAGATCGCTCATAGTGCGGTACACCCTGCTCTCTTCCAGAAAACATTGACTTGTAGAAATTCTCAGCTAGGTCCCGACCATCCGTATCCGCCATCGCCCACATTGTCCCGACGACGCTTCGGAATCCACAATACTGCATCGCCGCAGTAAGATGTAGTCCCTCGTCGGCGATGCTCTCTTCCGTGATCTCCGCAGCGTGACAACAAGAAAGGAAGGCGAATTCGGCGTTCGGAAGACGAGATCGTACGATTTCCAGCAGAGTGAGACGCTCCCCTCCGTGAAGTTGGAACGAAGCATCGAATGGCTTGCCTCTCTCCAGATTTCCGTGACATGCAAAATGGGCAAACCGGTGATCTCGGAGGCCTTCGATGACGGAACTAGATGTGGCCGACTTTGAGATAAGAGTAGTGACCGGGACATTGAGATTGTGCATGACCTGAATCTCTCCCCACACGCCCGGGAGAGACCCATCTGGTTGTGCAACAAGGATTAACGAAGGCTGGTCCAGCGCCTGCGCACTCGGATTGCGGGACTCGATGAGAGCGGAAAGTGATGGCGTATACGAAGGGATGTAGAGATCGGAGAAATACCGCTTGGAAGGCTTGGAAGGCCTGGACATATGTTCGGAAGGGATTGGACCCATCGCGTGGAGGGGAAGATAACAGAAAACTGAGGTGGGGCACCACCAGATTCGGGACTGCTCAGGTACGCCTAATACTCGAAGCTTTTTAATGACCGGCTGGCCAACGAGATCGTATAGGTCCCTGAGTACGACGCGTAGAGCATGCTGGTATTTGGCGGAATCGAGGCCTTCCTTCCGCGTCTCGATTAGGCTATCACGCAACTTGTTTGCGCGATCGTAGAAATCATCGGGGGTAGGGATGGCGCAGAGAAGAGAATTGTGGTTGATAATCAAGATATCAGAGCGCCATTTGGAATGGTTGATGAGAATGACAGGGCCATGGGAGGCGGCGGAGTTGAGAGTAGCGAATGACACTGTTTTCAAGAGTCTTTCCGACCCTGGACAACCTTTGATCTGTGAAATTAGCGCATCCCGTTCTTCCACTAGTTTTCGATGTGCCACTACTAGACGACCGAAGGGGTCCATTCCATCGCCGCCTTGATCCACACCGTCTTTCGTTTCTAATTTACCACTCGGTGGGATGGACATGGTCAGGTTCTCGAGCTCTTGATTAATCTCGGCGAATCTCTTTTCCAAGGGTGAAGCCGAGCGGTCCCCGGAAAAGTTGGCAAACGGAGTACGAAGGCTACGCATCTCAGACCAAAGCAATGCTCTCCCTTGCTCCAGTGTCTCAACGGCTTCCTCGAATCGACCCAAGTCGATCTGATAGGATGCATAGTCAAGTGGCATCGTATGACGATCCTCACCCATCGCGACGAGACGAGCGTGCTGAATCTGTAACGTCGGAGAGAAGGACAACGACCTGTGCAATAATACCATTGCACTATCGTACGCAGTTAGGACAGAAGGGTGTCCAATACTTCGCACGAGGAGTGCCCAGGAGCATGACAGTCTGAATCGGTCTGGTGCCCGCGCATATTGATTATTGATAGCCAGTGGTAATAATCGGATGGCTTCGCTTAGGTCCTCTCTTCGAACAAGCAGCCGCGAGCGGGTCATCAGAGACGACACGATATTCCGGATTGTGTGAAAGTGGATGTGCTGTGCGCTTTTCAACTTGAGAATGTCATGGCCAAGGTTGATTGACTCGTCCAGGTAGCTGATCTTCTGAGTATGGTTGAACGCGAGGACGAGGGTGTTACGGAGTGTAGCAAGGGGATTGAATCTCCATAGGTCACTGGAATGAGTCGCGTCGAGCAACAACCGGCTATACTTGATGGACTTTTCAATATCCGATACATCATTGGTACGTGAAAACCTGGTTTGGTACCAATCTGCGAGTTCAGTGAGGCGACGTTTGTGGTCTAACGTCCCCGGAGGTGTGTTGGAGAGTAGTTCTTCGAGATGCAGAATTTTCTGATGTATTGCCGTCGTTGGATTAGCCTCCCGAACGGCGGCTGATTCAATAAAAAAACTCCCCGGATTTTTCCAGGCTTCGAGAGGACGACAGGTTAACAACTTGTGAAATATAGGAGTTCGCTTCTTCAAGGTTCTCAGCAAGACCATAATGTCTGAAGCGCTCTTCGGCCAGCACCGCCAAGATGTCGGCGTTTTGAATACGGAGTTCTTCATCAAAAGCAGATGAATTTTGTGAGGCACGGAGACGAACGAGTGCCAGTTCGGAATATTCTGGGTTCTCGAAGAACTCAGACCTGGCGTATGCGAGCGTAACGAGACATGCTTGAACCCGAGTCCGAATTGAGTCTGGACACTCTCCAGGGTGATCGGGACCGACGATCCTTTCCAAAATGGCAGTTGCTTCCTCATAGTCACCAATTGAGTGTGTTTCGAGGAAGCGGGTGGTGAGTACGTCTCCAAGCGCGAACCATACATCGTGCGAGCTCAATGGTAACACTTTCAGGGCATCCCGTATACATTCAACGACCTCGTTTAGTGGTTCGATTGACAGTCCTCGATGGAATTCGGTGTTAACAACCCTATTCAAGGAGATGAAAGCGGTTTCGAGGGCATCTGACGATATGTCTGAGGCGAGGAGTTCGCGGCAGAGGGTCACCATCTCTTTGATATTCTGTGTCCCATTACCCATTCCTGATTTGACCTGAGCAGCCAATGCCCAGATAATCATTGTCGTAACGTCGTTGCTGGAAACTTTAAAGGAGTCGCAGGACGGGTTTCGGAGGTACCGGAGATAGTCGATGGAATACTTGACACCATCGGGCTGATTGAACTTGTCGGAACGATGGAAAAGAGCTGACGTAAGTTCAAAGAGAACTTCAACCGTGTTGCGGCCAACTTTGGCATCCAAGATAGGTGGGAGGAAGATTGCCTCAGTGTAGTGCACAATGCACTTGTCGAGGTCATCTTTCTGACGCGACAACTTATAGCGTGCGAATCGCGCCTTGGCGAGGTTGTGAACGCAGGTGACGCGCTTAAAATGAGACCGAGGGAGCTGTGAGAGGGTGTTCTGAAGGGAAGTAATGCGAGCGTCGATATCGGCGATCGAGACTGAGGGAAGCTTTTAGTCACCAACAGTAGAACTCGGATATTTGGGCCTACATTTAGGAGCCATGGTTCAGTGCATGAAGAGCAGTCAGTAAGACTGTGAGCCCAGTGATTGAAAGGAAGAAAGCTTGGAGGGGACACGAAAAGCCTCTGAGTTTAAACTTTGTAACACGAGGCTGCGTACATTTCGTTCTATAGAAAGGCTGTGCCAAGGGCTGTACAGTACTAGGCTAGACCAAGGGCTAGATGCTCGTGCGCTGGCTGACATTCAGGCCGTCTACAAAATCGGCAATGACGGATCCAAAATGCTTTGAGAAAATGTGACACTGATTACGGTACTAGCCTGCCCAATACATGTATCATAGATCTGAATATATCCGGGCTCTGGTCTGTGCTGACTCAGTGAAAAGAGATCTCTGGTAGTGCAAGCTCCGGTGTGCAAATAATAGAGGGAAAAGGGAAAGAGAAGATGATAAATTGATAATGATAACGAACAACTTTCTGGGGCGTCTTCAAGTTATATACGGGTTATGAAGGTACTTGCAATGTGAGTACTGTGAGTGACCAGTGAGTGAGATGAATAAGTGACGTAGTGAGCTTGCAGGTTCGCGCACTGGCAGTGTCGCGCCAGATGACTGCAGTTGATAGTCGAGTCACGTCTCTAGTAGTCGACTACGATGATCAAGTTAGCTGATCTAAAGCAGAGCGAGCCTCACAAACATGGATCCAAAAAAAGAAAAAAAAGAGCGAGCGGTGCCTTAGCACCGTACTAGGTGAGCGGGCGATGCTCATTCCGTGCCCGTGCCACCACCCTTTATACAGATAGACACTGGAACCGGGAATTGATCTGTAAGCAAAAATTCTTGGAATAAAACTCAAATAAGACTCAAAGTATTTATTTGTAAATTTATGTGGCAATATATTTAAAGTTTATAGATCACATGACAGCTGCAACAGGCCCATTTTAGGGCATGTGTTTTACAAACTTTAAATCTTTCCCTGATATATTGTCACATAAATATTTTGAGTCTTAATTAAGTCTTATTTGAAGAATTTTTGCTTAAAGATCAATTCCTGGTTCCAGTGAGATCGACGATGAGGTTCACTGTGTCCACCGACGCTCAGCCAGTCGCACCAGTCGCACCCCACCCATCGCGACCTCGCCTCAGCCACACGAACTCTCCATCTCGATCATGAAGTGTTTCGCCCCTTCGCCCAATCCCATAAGCACTCTCTATTTCGTACCATCTGGGCTTTCATACATAATACCTACATATAGTTCTCCCCTCGTCGCCTACGAAAACTACAGCCTAATGTCGTCGTCTTCCTACCGACGGCGTCATCCTTCCGTGCAACGCCTTTCCAGCCGTCCCTCACTTGGTCCCTCACGGCCTCACGTTCTACCCAATGCGGCATGAAACTCCCATTGTAAGAGTTGAACGTTGAACGGCGACTGGAAAATAAATAGAAAATTTGGGTGCTGCACTTGCGCTTGCAGTTATGGGAACTGATGCATCAGCGGCCACCTCAACGTACAGTACAGTCCCTTACCCGGTGTTCGGACAGCACAGACAGTCGGCAAGCGTGACAAACAGCCAATTCTCATTCTTTGCAACACAATAAGATTTTCATCTTAAAAACACCTGGAGCAGGTTAAAAAGTGGTACTAGACGGTGCATGTCTGATTTTGTAGGGATCGGACTTGAGAAATTCGAAGTGTCCAACAACCAGGTGCTGTCCAGCAGTTAAACTACGCGTGGTGCAGGAGCGCGCGATTTGCGCTTTGGTCAAATGACCTGGTACTTTAGATCATCCGCGGCTTGTAATTTGATCACCGACACGCCGCGGTCTACCGTGGCCCGCCACGCCCGGGATACTCCGAGTCAACATCGCCCACCACAGCACGATTAGTCGCGTCCCCCTAGAGTCTGCACATCTAAGATACATTCCCTAGTGGTCAGGGACGGTTTAGTGTATCATTGTCACCGTGAAATACAGGCTCTGAGTCAAACTACAAATTGCGATTCTGCACGAAGAGGCGGACGTGGATCACAGTAATCCCTTCGACATGACTTAAGAGGACGAATGCAGGGGACGGGTCTTCTTCAAGGAGTTAGCAAACCCTTGGAATGTCGCTGTCAATTTGACCTAATGAAGTCGATGTCAGTTTCCGAAGGCTAAAGGGTTTAACACTCACCGAGTCGACGGCCCTGGTGAAAGAAGAGGTGATACCTTTGGTCAGGGAATTATGTGGTATGCTTTTCTCTACTTCTTGCGCGATTTGCACCATCTTATGCATCACTTGAGGGCGAGGATCGGGCCCCAAGGAAACGGCGTGGAAAAAAAGAGGCGTCCTAGGGTTCACGCCGTAAGCCACCTGTGAATGCGACCTGAAAACTACAAACCCTCGCCCCACGGCTGCGCGACAGATATCGTAGACTGGCTTAACTCCGATGCGGGTCTGGCCGTCAGTCAAGAAAATAAGGACAGGCGCTCTATGATGTCATGTAGCCTATGTCAATTCCCATGCAGCGGAGGTCCATACCTTTCCGTACTCCAATGTGATATCATGATAGCCTGTGCTTTCTCGATCGCCAGGGTGTAGTCATCGTTCTCACGAGCCTTATACCGCAAGCAGGAAGTCAAGAGCTCATCGGGAGAGCTCTTCAAGTCGTTTTCGACACAGGTCAACGCGTCGTTATTGAAGAACACGACGCTGTATGCGTCTCTTCTATGTCCCCCTAGCTGTGTGTTTTGGATAGTGGCAGCCTGACGTGCGGTCCAGAAGCTGTAGAGAGACGAAATTACAGCCCCAAATCTGTTATTAACGGTGAGAGTTATGCGTGAGGTTCCAGCAGCGTTAGGAAGTGGCTGTATATCAGCACGCCCCATGGATTTGGACCTATATCACACGCGTCAGCGAATTATAATCATCTAGGAAATCATGGCAGACATACGCCTTAATAACAAAGATTCTGTGACACGATCTAAGCAAGCCAACTAGAAACTCTGTAGAGAACAACTCACACATGGAAGGCTGCTTGCAGACTTCCAGGCTTCTTGCAAGTGAAGTGATGGCCGTCATTCGACACGTATCCGGGACCGCGAGGCGCCATTGAAGTGCTCAGGGGCATGTGAAATAGGGATAGCGTGCAGCCCGACGGTTGTACATTGGTTCCACCCTCCTCCTTAGTATGTTCAGTGCCTTCGGAGGTTATGGTTAACGAGGGGGAAAATGGGTGACAGAAGAGGATTTATTACCTGGGCACATTGCGTCGCTATTGCACGAACATTAGACAGAAGATTTCAAAAGTTCCAAACAAGTCCACTGTAAACATACCATTCTGCGAAAATAGCCTGGTCTTTGCGAGAATACGGATCTGCGGAGATATATATGAGAAACATATTGGGTAGATCCGTATTGCGTGGTCACCCTTGAAACCTGGTCATAACATCAGCGAGGTCAGATAAGACATTCACATGACGGGCCTACCCATTCGGCGCCAGTGAAGAGCATGCGTGATCCAGTCTTTGGGTTGGTCGGGGTCTGGAGATACTCTCTGATCGATGTGTTGTGTTTCAGAATTATGGGAATCGGATCCGGGACAAATGTCGACATGGACATGCCTCCCCATGGACATGCACACCGTATGGCACAGCATAAGGCCACCCTCGTTGTCCGAGAATTTGTGTCCCTTTAACCCGACCCCAGTATCGTCGGAACCATCGATAACCCACCGTGTTTGCGACATGGATCCGTGGGTCGTTTCGTGTTCCTTCTGAGGATGACCTGTGCCCAGATCAGTGGGCCACGACCAAGCCAGAAAGATTAGAAGCGAACCCGAAGGAAGTGTGCAAAAGTAGCCGCAATCCCCACACCTAGAGCCAGTAAGGGCCCGCGAGAAGGAGAGTTCGTCCGAACTCACTGAGCATCACAGTGATGGAAGGGTTTGAACTTCTTGTCGTCGCTATGAAGATGGGGACCTGGGTGCTTGGTCTCCCCGGGCTCAATTAGTTTTGCACAAGGGAGGCGCTTAGCAACTACCATGACGTGCTGTTAGGGGGTAATAGCAGGTTATCGGGAAGCACACCTTGCGTATACTGGACGAGCTCAGTCATCAGGGTGGTCCTTCAATGAATGCAGACTCACTTTGGTATAAAGGGGGGCAACATGCTTGCCAGAAGACGTAGGTTTGATGGTCTGAGGTTTTGTTTGAATTAAGCATATACCCCCTGAGCACTCTGAGCCACAAGGATGTTGATTTCTAGAAAGCTGGGCTGTAGTATGTCACAGGAGGTAAAAATAGACGCACTCGCAAAGGTGATTTTCTCCAGGATTCAACCCATGTAAGTGACCGCCAGCACACATTCGTTTACATAATTGACAAGAAGCATGGCATGTTTTGTCCTCACATTCGTGAAGTTCGTGTTCCTCGCCTCTAAACATCGCGGAACTTCGTGAGACATTATCTCGCGAGGGGCCGCGCGACTTACATTGGGACACGACATGCCCCAGGACACGTGAGCACTTTTCCTTTTCCGTTCGGCAGCCGCAAACTGGCCAGACTGCATGGCTGGTATGACGTCTCATTTGATCAAATAGCCGCCCTGAAATTAAAAGACATACTTGGCCACACATATGGACTGGAGCAGAGCATAGGTGGTTGCCTTCGTGTGGTGTTGGCTAAGAGGGAGTGGAGCTCATAAGAATACGTATGGTACTATTTAAAAATCGTGCGATCACCTTAACACACTTCTCCGTACAGCCTCGTTTTTCGGAGTGCTCGCATAGCCCTCCGCATAGATGGTTGCCTACATGGCATCTATTGTGAAAGCGTGTAAGCATACCGTCTAATTATGGCGAATTAACGTTGAACTCGCATGTGACCTCCAGGGTGGCCAGCGCTGCGGAGTTGTGTTAGAAACTTCGATGACGAATGTGGATGAACGTACGCTTGACCACATAGTTGCGTAGGGAGAGCGTCCCGCTCACAGAAGGTACATTTGTGAATACATTTATGGTTCGTCAGGCAGTCGTGGCCATCTCTATGCGAACGACTGCTTTGTACACAAACCAAGTTGCAGGAATCACACCGCGACCAACAAAGTTCGACGCTGGCTCGTAGATCTATGACAGCACTGCCGAATGTTCGGCGTAACTCCTCGATACCTGCATGATCGCCCTCGAAACGCTGTACGTTCGACTCGAGCCAGTCCTCGACGTGAGCTACCCGCAAGTCAACGAGATGAGTCAAATACTGCGCAAGATCGGAGTGCCACGTTGAGTCGTCGACATGTTGCCTTTGCTCTGCCCGGTCCCAGGATTCACGTATAGCCGCGAGTTGACGTTCGTGGTCTGCAACTGGGGTATCTCGCCCTGCTAGAATGAAACGCGCTTCGCTATCCTTTGCTTCGATCACAGCGCCCGCATCGATGTTCTAAACTACTTAGTCTGACGCCAGGCGTTTTGATTCTAGGCGTACCTTCAGCGGAACTGGCTCGACGGCGAGCTCAGAAAATCCGGTCTCCAGGGCATTAGGCAACACCGCAAGAAGGGAGTTCGCGCGGTGAATGGCCATAGTTTCTTAAGTGATGACATGAGCGGCGAAGAGTTTGCTAGAGGCAGGAACGTACGTGACATAGCTCCCCAATCGTTTGCCTATCGAGCGCATCGACGGTCAGTGATTCACTTAGGCACGTAGTTGCTTCAATCGAACCTTCAACTTGGCCATCAGCGTCTTCAGCGTTAACAAGAATTCCCCCGCAGTACGATGCGACGTCGGCTGCTGATCGAGAGCCTTTTTAACCCTACCAAAAAGCTTGTAGAATTCCTTCGACCCAATCACCGGCCATGGGATAATGCTCAACTTCCCCGCGTGAAGCCGGGTGATGAAGTTAGAATCCTGATTATCCTCGACTATCTTCTGGAACTTGAGAGAAAATCTAAGGCTTCATTAGTGAGAAGAGGACTACGTTTGCTTGGGACTTGCTCTTTCGTCACTTCTGCCTCATCTGAATCAATAACGTCCTAGCAAAGTATGGAAGATAAGGGGATGCTATCACTTGGGACGGAATCCACCTACTTTGATGATGACCAGAAGCGTGGACTGGAAAAGTGACGGATTGGCCGCCGGATCCAACATGGAGGAGCTTGACTGAAATGACTGAAACAGGCCAGTGATATCTCTATTCATGGCGAAGTTATTTCGGAATAGAACCTACGCGGCATGTTCTCAGCACGATAACGAGGAACACGGGTCAAGATGTTCACTTACAAGATTCGATATGGCAGTGTTGAAAAGAACAAGAAGGGAATCCTCTTGCGCCGAACGTTCCAAACTATGTACACCTATCGTTTTCCGTAATTCAAATCGCGTCGAACAACGGGCGATAGCTGGTATCGAGCCCACCTTCGAAATCCAGTGCCACTATAAGCGCGTCGTCGGTAGGAGAGACGGACAACCAGACTCCCTCTAACCAAGGTCGGTTATTGTCTCAATCACGGACACTCGAAAGACCAACCTGTTGTACGCATTGCACTCCCCGCAAAAGAAGTATCTACCAGATGATTCAGGGTAAAGCTCTTTCCCACGGATTGTTCGCCCATCGAGGATACAACTTTCACTGGCTGGGAATTACCGCAAAGAGGGTCAGGATCATCACTAGAACCACGATACCGAAAACGCACCTTTGAGACCCAATACGACTGAAAAATAGACTCATACCATCCAATAGACAAGCTGTCTACGATTCTGTCGACCTCCGCTCCAAGTAACGAGATCTCCAATTGCGGCGACAGAACGCCATCCTTGAGTGGGACAAATCTGTTCTCGTGCGTGATCGCAATATGGATGGGAATGAGACAGAGTAAGTCCACTAGCCATTCGCCAGCCCGGAAACGGGAGATTGGCCAATTCTGACTGGACAGGAAATCGCCTGCAAATGAAGCGAATGTCCGTGCGGAGACAGCGATGTGTTTGAGTACATCGCCGGTCGGTTTACGTGACGTCTTCGTGAAACTCCGAACCATTTCAGAAAAGTAAAAAGCAAATGGGTACTGGTCGTCATCAGTGATGAACGTCAGCGTCCTCCGCTGTCGCTGACTCGAAGATGTTATTGTATGCCGCTTCACCGCTGCTACCACAGGGAACCGTGTCCAGACGTCAGAATGACAGTCAATCAAGGAGTTGTTGACTGTCTCTTTGCCACGACTCGTCGATGCCTTAGAACGCTCCTCTTGGAATGTGAACTCAGTCGTTTTGCACGTGATATCAAGGACGACAGATCGACAAGTCTGTGAGGTCACGTCGAGACCGATGAGATGGATGTTGTTCCGATTCACGATCGACGTGAGAAGCGCCTCCTCGAGGTTGACAGGGAAATCAGGAAGTGTGATAGGAATTCCGTCCGTGGAAGCGAATGTGGTCGAATGGTACGCCGTCATCGTGAATACGCCATCATTTTCTTGAACAACGAGCGCGCATGACCCATCAGGGGAAGAGTAGATCGCGCGTGGAACCTGCGGTAGCTTCAGAGATGCAGGCCTACGACAAAGCGTTAGTCGAATCACAGAGAAAATGTGAAGTGTCGCATATACTTAGGCTGTAGCATCGTCAGGGAGAATATTCTCGCTTGAGCACTGGAATCCAGGAATAGGATCTCTTCACGACCATGAACGAAGCACGCGTGAATAATGGTCTCTCCATTGTTGTAGAACGGACGAAGGTCAATTGCGGATCCCATCCCTCGCAAAGTCCCGCGCTCAGCATCGAACGTAAAGATGTGGAGCTGCACCTGTCGAACGTTCGTTACACGAGAATGAAGAGAGACGGTCAGAACGATACACGTACCCTGGCGGATGAATAGACAGCTAGCATGTGTTTCGATTCGTCAAGGGCGAGAAGACAGGTTTCGCCAATCTTGTCCTTGTGGAATAGCATTGCAAACGATCGCTTTTGTATGGCGGCATCGACGCGACTTAGGCTCTCGATATATATTACGATATTCCCCTGAGCATCGACGAGGCCCAAGAGAATCCGACCTCCCTCTAGAAGATGAGCGTATCTAAGTAGCAAGGGTAAGTGTGGGTTAACGAGATTTGCAAAGACCATACTTTACGAATATCGATGGGGAGACATGGAATGAATGAGTAAGTCGATCTTCGATGACAGGTGTCGGTACGTAGGATGGGTCGAGTTGCACTTTATGTTTCTCGTCTGCGCGCAGCTGCAAGAGATAGATACGATATTCCGTCTCGTCATCTCGTAGATATTCTTGACGGCCACTGATATAATAAGTATCTACTCGGGTATATGAGACACGTCCAGATCGGAGAGTACTTCAAACACACCCTGGGAGAAGGTCGATTTCCTGACTTCGAAGTGATCGAGATAGACGGTTGTGCGCCTGCGCCACGTTAAGTTATCAGGCAGTTTTGGACACCATAGCATACGTACAGTGTAGTTTGCTGTATGGATAAATCCTTGACTTGTTGGAAAAACTTGGACCACAAGACATGTACAGCTCGAGCCTCCTCGATGTCCACCTCTCGTTGAATTTGCTCGTAACATTCCAATTTTTGCGCTACGATCTCCTGATCAATTCGGGACACCAAAGCTTCGACCCGTTCGGTGAAGAGAGCATAAGCATTATCCTCAATGTCAACGGCAGCATCACGTAGATAATCGTCGATGGGAATAGTCTGAAGTTCCGACAGGAATTGAGAATCAGATACCGACGACGCACGGGTCTTGGCGTTTTCCCACAATCCCTCTTCTCGAGAGAACTTGAAAAGACCTCGTAGCTGAGAAAGCCTGTCGTCCTTTTCAAACGTGTCGAGAATTCCCAAAGTGGTATTCTCGTCCTGCTGACTAAGGACGGCATCAGCCACGGACCGGGTCAAGTCCGCACTTAGACTTTTCGCATCTTGCAAGTCCGAACCCAAGAGCCGAAAGAGCATCATACGATTCTTCTTGAACTGAAATTCAGACCCCTTCAAGCATTCCCCGAAGTCGGCCTCGCGTATATTACCCGGGAACATCTGTTCCATTCGTGGATAAAGGAGAAAGAGGTTGCGGAGCGAATCTACGGCGCATGTAATGACCATCTGTTGGGGGACAGGAAATATTCTTACTTTCTGTGTCGTTAGAGTCACCTTTGTGGTCTGTCGGTTCGGCAGATCTCGATTCAGGAAAAAACCTCTCACGTCGAAGTGACCTTATCATCGGTTAAGAGGGATAATGCTCCGAGTGTGGTCAAAGCTCACGGAAATGTCTCTAACAACTTGCCGACGACAGCTCTTTGCAGTGTGATCTGTATGCCGTCGAAGTCTTGTTCGATTTTCGCAAGCATCTCCTCTTTCCGCTGGGAAATGATCTGTTGGAATTGACGCTCTATCGCGTCGTGGATTCTCTCCCAAGCTTCGCACTCCTTCGGGAATTGAGTCTTCAGGCCCAATGCTGCATTCAAGGGCTTCAGGGACGCTTTATCAAATTCCTCGGAAAGGTATAACCCAACGTTTCCCCTGATAAAGTAATTCCATTAAGATCTCGACGAAAGGCAACAAAACTTACAAACGAAGCCTGATCTGGTCAGCAGTCTGATGATCGTGAACAAATGGCTCAACGATCGTCCTCGCTGGAAAGAATGTGGTCGTCATAAAACCTTGCACCTTCTCCCCGTGGAGGAGCGCTGGACAGAAGGCACTTGAGTTGGCGTCAACACCTGGTCGCGGGACTTGACCAACAAAGGGAGAGGACATCTTGTGACGAACAGGAACCGATGTCACTGAAGGGGAAGAGTGTCGTCATAAGGTCAGCGTACCACGAATCCCTCTCGAACGATGACATTCTCTTCTTGGTCCTTTGCCTTCGCTACCTCGAATTGATAGAACCGATTTGAGTCAGCTTTCTCCGAGTCGGTAAATGCGCCGTCACTGTCGTCGTCACCATCCCCCCCGTCGGCTCCGTCGTCGTCCCGGCTCCACATAATAGCCCTAGAATGCTCACTCGAAAGCAAACAAATCAATTGATCGCACAGTTTGCTCAGGTATCTATGTAGATCTGGTCGATTAGGAATAGGAAACGGAAGTAGAGTCGACTGTACCGCATGAATGTTATCCTGTTACGCTGGATGTGCGAAGCCGCACGGTCGTCCCAAGTTGTGTCCTCTGGCCAGTAGACGACATAGGCCTGCTCTTCGGAGGTAGACAAGAATGAGCGCACGATATATAATCCAGATCTTAGAACCGGCTCAGAGCTCCCGCCCGCCAGTCCATTCCGTGGCAGGAGGAATTTCTGCACGCTGTCGATGGCGTTAGCTCACCCAAATACCAAAAACAATAAAAAGCGACGTACGTGCTGTCATCTACAGCCTTAATCTCACTGAGAAATCTCACGATCTCTTCTTTCGAACCATATATTCCGAACGGCTTGAGAACAACGTTATCCAGTAGTTTGAAGTCGACTTCTGTGATGGAAGAATAAGCACCTGGGGAGAGTGTGTTGATGAATTCTTGGAGAGACTGTTGAGCGATGACAATCTTATCGACTAAAATGTTATGAGCGTAGGTATAGTTGATACGAACAAACGGGATTACCGAGGCCGCTGCTGCCTTGCTCTGAGATTAAATCGAGAAGGGGATACATCCCTTTCACCACGAGAGATAGATCCTCCCCAAGCTGAGCTGAATTTGTGGACTCCATTTCGCTGAGATTATCAAGCTTGGGAGTCTGTGGCTGGTAGGGCCCCACTGTCGCAAATGTAACAAATAAATCTCCCATACGAGCAGCGCAATGTCAAGGCTCATACCGTCTACTGGATCTGAAGACAGCAGGTCAGGCACTGCGCTTTGATACCATTGATAGTAAGCTATCCTACCACGTGTGTTGGACATAATGGTTTCAGGTTCCTCCGTCTTTGGACGAAAGTGCTGCTGGATACTACTGTTGTCGTGGGGTGGTGAAACGTGACGCGCGTCAATGAAGGTGGTGACATAATTTTCTAGGAAAGACAAAGACGCGCCTCACTGACTCCTTCCTGATTCGATGTTCCGTGTCAGTTAGGCAGGACGGAGAAAGAGGGTACATAGTCATGATTCCCTCAATCGGATCTTTTATCTCGGGTGCCAGATGCCAATCCAGAGAACGATCAGATATCTCTCCGCTGATCTGTGATCATGCGACCAAAACGCGACTTCTGAGATCTGAGCCGTGAGATCCCTGGATTCTTATTTTGATTCGTCAGGCCTGCATGAGGTACCGAAGCGAGCTTAGATGAGTCTACAAGGGGTAATTACGCTCCGCCTAATACTGCTGCGAACGAAGATAAATATCCACATGATCAGCTGCAAGCGCAACCTGATGCCTCTTCTTGGTTTCCTCCAGATTTCCTCTCGGTTAAGATATTGAATGAGATTCTCCTTCGCGATAGCCTCTTCCATTAAACAGGACTTCTTCTACGAGCATTTC